>SNQJ01S0003479.1:63912-87577 GCA_010110895.2 Picea sitchensis
AATATATGTTCTACTGTGAGATACTTAACCCTTTTTCCCTTTTCTTCTTCCCCTCTATTATCTCTTTATGGTTATATACTTAGTCTCCTTTCGATGATCATGGGTTCTAGCGTTGGTCGGCTGAGATATCTTCATCTCCATCAATATCCTGACATGACGAATTCGACCGACCGTTGTTCCTTTCCATACTTAGCCGATTTTATTGTCGTGGTTGTCGGGTTGGCACTTTCGAACTCTGATGCTTCTTGTTCCATTATATACATATTGCACTCGAAACTTCCATGATCTACAATTCCACCGTGGACTCCTCAAACTTGTGATATTCACTCTACCAAGTGTCACAAATGTTTCAAAATATCTATCGCTGCCTTCCATCTCCACTGACTTCATGTCCTTCCTAATATACATTGATTATGGTCTTTCTAATGACAACTGAACACACTGGTACCAAAAAGTTGGCACCCGGACATCAACCATATACAAATTAACTATCGGGCCGCTGTTCCTTTCCATACATAGCCAATTTTATTGCCGCGGTTGTCGAGTTGGCACTGTCGAACTCTACTACTTCTTGTTCTGTGATATACATATTGCACTCAAAACTTCTATGATCTACGATTCCACCGCAAACTCTTCCAACTCACAATATTCACTCTACCAAGCCTAAAAAATGTTTCAAATCATTTGTCATTACCTTCCATCCCCACTGACTTCATGTCCTTCCTAATATACATTAATTATGGTATTACTGGTGACAACTGAACACACTGGTATGAAAAAACGGGCACCCAGATGTCTGCCATATACAAATTGATTGTCGGACTCCTACATCATCCCCTCTTCCGTGTTACAGATTATGCATTCAAATGTTTTGAGTGAAAAAATTTGACCCTTGGGGCCTCACGTCTTCTAGGGATACCTTGTCACCATATTTCAGATCCTTGTGTTGGCGGGTTCATGAAATCTCCAATTCCTAGACATTGTTTCTTGTTCCGGCTATCCTAGTACTTATTTCCAAATATGCAACACCAAAGGTTTAATACTAAAATTCTATCATGCAACAACCATAAATTTCATCATTAATATGAAAAAGTCTTGAGGTCTAACCATCCCTACGGAATTTGTCCAGAATCATGCAAATAAGATATTCCATTACAAATTTCAATATATTAGCAAAAAAAAGTCTGACCCAACATTTCCCTATTAAATACTTGGACACCTTTTCGATTGCGGGTTCTCGGATTACAGCCTCAAAATTGTGTTTCAAATATCTCACGACTTGCAAACAGTGACTGGAGTTCCGCGATATACAATTTTTCTGCTGGAATTCCCCCTCACGAGCCTAGTCGTCTGTCGTTCATTTCAATACTTAGCCCCAGGTTGGTTGTATCTCCATGGAATTGTAAATATGGCGTGTATCGATTCTACCCTGCCCTTTCCCTATTTCATACTTAGACATTTTTCCGATTGTAGGTTGTCGGACTAGCAGGCTCAACATTGTGTTTCCAATGTTCCACGACTAGTAAACAATACCTGCAATTCCACGATATACAATTTATCCACATGAATGCTTCATCATGCCCTCTTCCATGTTACATGTTCTGTGGTCAACACTCCCAAGAAATGAAATTTGACCCTTAGAGAAAACAAGTCCGGCCTAGTGTTTCCCTATTCAATACTTGGAAACTTTTTCGATTGTCATTTCCCAGATTGATCACCTCAAAATTGTGTTTCAAATCTATCACGACTTGCAAATAGTGCCCAGAGTTCTTCTATATACAATTTTTCCGTTGGAATGCCTCGTCACGAACCCATCTATTCACCATTCATTTCAATAATTAGCCCCAGGTTGGTTGTATCTCCATTGCATTGTACATGTGTTTTGTATCAAGTCTACCCTGCCCTTTCCCTGTTCCATACTTAGAAATTTTTGCCATTGTGGGTTGTCGAACTGGTGGGCTCAAGATTTTGTTTCTAGTGTTCCACGACTAGAAAATAGTACTCGCAATTCCGTGATATACAATTCCTCTGAGATTTTTGATCACCATGCCCTCTTCCATGTTACATGAATGCCCCATCACAAACATAGCCATCCACCGTTCGTTTCAATACTTAGCCCCAGATTGGTTGTATCTCCATTGCATTGTACATGTGTTGTGTATCGATTCTACCTTTCCCTTTCCCTATTTCATACTTAGACAGTTTTCCATTGCGGGTTACCGGACTGATGGGCTCAAGATTTTGTTTCCAATGTTCAACAACTAGCAAACAATACTCGCAATTCTGCGATATACAATTTATGCATACGAATGCATCACCATGCCCTTTTCCAAGTTACATGTTCTACGATCAACACTCTTGAGAAATACAATTTGACCCTCGAGCCCCCCACTTCTGTTGGTTGTATCTTGTAGCCATATTATGAAGCATCATCAATTGCTTTCAATAATTATCCATTCCTTTCTTGTTGTTCCCTGTCATCGCCACCTTCTCTCTCTCTGAAAATGCAATTCGCAAGATTTAATGCTACCACTTCATCGTGCATGAACCTTAAACATGTCATTAATGAGAGAAAGGGTCTGACATACAAATTGACTGTCGGACTCCCATATCATCCCCTCTTCCATGGTACACATTTTTCATTCACAGAGTTCCGTGATATAAAATTTTACCTTTGGGAAGTCACATCTCCTGTTGAACCATTGTCACCCTAATTTTGAAGCTCATCCAATGACTTTCCATATTTGTCGATTTCATGGAATCTCTTTCGTGGTACCTCGGGTTGGAAGGTTCACGAAATCTCCACTTTTTAGTCATTGTTTACTGTACTCAACCAAGGTTCAATGGGATATATATTACAAGTTTCAATATATTGGCAAAAACGAATCCGCCCGGTCATTTCTCTATTCCATACTTGAGCCACTTTTTCGATTGCGGGTTCCAGGATTGGCGGCTCGCGTTTGCACCTCCATTGTTTCGTGTCTTGCAAACATTACCTAGACTTATGCTATTTTCAAATACACCTCTGGACTTCCCTATCATGCCCTCTCTGATACATACAATTTGACCCTAGCGCCCTCACCTCCAATGGTTGTCCCTTGTAACCCTGTTATGAAGCCCACCCGACCACTTTCAATAATTAGACACTCCTTGATTTCTCTTTCCCATCCCTGCGATCTTCATACTTCTTTCTTAATATGAAATTAGTAACCTTTCATGCCAACAACTCAGCATATAGGAACCGTCAACATTTTTATTAATGAGCGAAACGCTCGAGGAGATCTCCCATTAATATGCATTAAACCAATATCTGTGTAGAGTTATATTGTTCCTTTCGATTGTTCATCTCAAACACATGTCATCACATTAGCCCATTTAGGAAATCTCCAATGCTTAATTTCTCATTTCCATATCCGCCATGTTCGCACTTCTATGTATGCAATTACTAGTCTTTAATGCTAACAGCGCATCATGTAACATCCATCGAAATTGTCATTAATGAGCAAAAGTCTCGAGGAAATCTCCCATTCACATGCATTGGACCAAGATTTTCATAGCGTTATATTATCCCTTCCAACTCTTCATTTCAAACATCCTCTGTAGAAAACAAATGTTCTTTTAAACTTATGGCAGCAGGTTGACAACAGTTTTGTGGATATACAGTCAATATCTTCAGACGTCAGTTCCAGAACTTCTAGTGGTCCAGGGCATACTCTTATTATTCATATCGTTCCACCTAGAACGAAGTGTTTTGGACCTTTGGAATCGCTCATGCAGGTTGCGTCCCTAAGGTTTTTTATTGTAAGGAGATGGTCTCTTGGTGCATCGAAAAATATATTTCAAGCCAAAGAATAATTCCACTACTTGACCATTCTCGTGTTTCTTTGTCTCCTCGGGTATTTCACAAGATGTTATGATTGTCGGAGCCAACATTGGGCTTCAGAGGACAAGACTGGAAGTAGTTCCTAGAAAAACATGGTAACGGGTTGGACATCTTACCCCAGTTCCTAGAAGACCCGACAACAGTTTCTAAAGAGATCACAAAGTTGAAGGTAAGTTCCTTTACAAATCCATTCTGGAAAATTGCTTGGTTGTTTACAAGAATAACGGGACAGGAATCCTCAACAATCATTTCCCATATGGTTATTTATATTTTGTTCTTCACAGTCAACGAACAATTCATTTTCGATTGGGGAAATCTAATTTCCAATGAAATCTGTTCCCAACTGTCACAATTCAAATAATCAAATAAATTTTATATGTCTTCCTACTTGATTTTCACAAGAGTGCATTGTTGCCCATTTCCAAAACTGTCTCCTTCCAAGAAAATAATCTGTGAATTCGACCCAGTAACATTCTAGTACCAGGCCCTCTGAAGGCACAAGGACTCCCATTGTTTATGTGAGGTTTTTAATGGCTTTGTCTCATTTTTCAAATATTTATTGTTATGAAAATATGCTCATGGGATGTCTGGCCGGGAAACTACGTTTTTGAACAAGAAGGGCGCACTTGAACAAAAGGAAAATCACAGTGTGTTAATGTTATTTGTCTCAAAAGAAAATCCTACTTTCCTTCCATGCCACATAATGCACAAGATGGTCATTACAGAAATAGCAAGGAAATACAAACACTGGTTTCATTTTTTCCATAACAAGAAAAAAAAACAGTTCATTACTCTACCCTAGAAAGTCGGGGACTTCGTGTGCAGAAACATCAACAACATTGACAAATTCGCAGGTCATTTCAAGAACTTGAACCTGACATATGCTGAAAGGCTAAAAGGTTTTGACCGTAATGGGATTTTTCGAGAAAATTTACTATCAGTTGGATTTAGTAGCTCTTTTATCAATAAACGCTTGGCAGAAGACATAGACACTGATGACAACACTCCTGCTTCTTACAATTGTGACATAAAGACATTGCAAAGCGTGACTGAGTTGTACATACAACAGGGAAAAGTATCTGGTGATAAGAGTGGCCAGTTCCCCGCCAACACTCCAAAGAGCATGACATCACGAAGCATCGCTTCAACGTCCCACCCTAGTAAGAAATCAACCCATAAATATTCAAATGAAGGAGGAGATAAGAACCCTCCTCGTACAAAAATTGATAGTTCTCACAAAGTTCCCCTGGCAAAGAAAAGAAAAAACATTTTAGGGAAGGGGGACAAACTCGAAAGTGAGAGTGAGCAGATGCAAGTTGAAGTTAAAATTGAGCACATACACAAAACTGGCCCGTTCGTAGATGTCGTGCACCATAGTTGCACAATGGAAATAACTGAGACTGGCATTTTTTACGAAGATGAATCCTTCGTATTCCAGAGCATTATTTTTGAAAACCAAGCTAAAAATATCATCATTGAAAAGAGAGATGTAACAAATAAGAAATCCAAATCTCATACAAAGATTAATTTTAGGAAAATGAAGTCATCCCAAATCTCCCTATTTCACCGTGTAACCGGTGATGCTCTTCATGATTCAATTAGAGGAATTGAAGCACAGAATGACAGACTAAATGACCACGCCAAGGAATTGGACGAATCTTTCATTTCTACCCACGAGTTTTCCAATCCTTTAGCAAAAACCATGCCTTCTACCCCTACAACCAAGTTAAAAGGATTCTCTAGCTTCCTCGGATCGTGTAGAACAATTGTAGAGAATAACATAAAGAAAAGAATGCAACTAGTTACTGAAGCCCGTGAAACATCACAAAATATAGCTTCCTTTAGAAAGAGGGCATATGATGTGCACCAACATTTGTAGATGAATTTAAAAGCTGATCAATGTTTCTATGACCAGATACTGACCCCTTTTGCCAACCATGCCATCAACAACTTGGATCTGAAAAGAATACAAGACGGTCTTCCTTCCCCAAAGCGCACCAAAAAAATAAAAGGATACTGAAAAAATAAAATTAAGAACTTGCAGCTCATTGTAGAATCATGTGAACAAGACATATCAGAAAAAGAAGAATTATTCAGTAACCTACCCCAAATAGGCTTACCTAGAAGTACCAACGAGGTTCAAGAGCCAAACTTAATCCTCAAATCCTTGTCAATGACCAAAGAAGCCTTCGATGAACAACTTGATATTTTAAAGGGGTTGTCTTTTGAAAATTTTTATAGCATAGTTGAATATTGTGTAGATGAGGCCGAGAACTGGCTATTGTACTATTCGACATACGATGAAGAAATTGAACAGGCTATGCATAGTATTTCTATGGATCTAAGGAAATTAGAAAACGAGCTTCTCAACATAGAAATCCAGGATGAAATCAACGTGGCCCCCATGAGAAGCTACATTGAAGAATGGTTCCAACGAAGAATGGACATCCTCATCGACGAAGGGCAACAACCAATTGGCATGATTCCAGGGACCGTCGATGACACCAACAAAAAATCATTCGCTTCATAGTAAGTCTATATTGATGTCATTATGTCCAGTTATTATACCTGTTTAAATAGAAATCTCTAACCAAAGACTAATAACTTCTAATTTCTTCTTTTCAGGTCTTCCTCTCTACCATCACGCACTTCACACTTCTTCTTTCTACAATTCTATTTCTTGTAATTATTTCTTTTATGGTTCGTGGGAGCCCCAATCCCATTCTATATGAAAAACACATTTAAATTTCCAGAAATATGGAACAGATTCCATAAATATGTAACATACATTATTAATTTTTGATAGGTTTCAAAGAAAACTAATTCGGAAATGCCAATATTCTTTTCCTTCAACTATGCTGGATGTCAAGAAATTGTGTTTATTATTTTAGAATGTTATTGTGTGTGTTATTAATATTCGATAAATTTCGATGAAAACAAATTTGAATTTGCATTAAACTATGTTGGATGTCAGGAATTTGTGTTTACTATATTTGAATGTTTAATGTCTGTGCTTCATGGTCCATTTATCCAGGAACCTTTCTTGCAAGTCATTTAGACATAAATTCTCTAAATCACATGTTTGAAATATAAACACCCCAAGAAAAAACTTTCTCATTCGCATATTAACCTTAAATGGTCATCTACAAGCAAATGTCTTGTCACTTAACATAAACATGATTAAAAAAAAATCGAACATCCTAAACTATTTAATACATCTATAAAACAAATGTTTGGTGCAATGCATACACCTCCCCTCCATTTTTGTATACCAAGCATGGAGTTGTCCTTATACCTCGTTGATTGATTGAATGATGGTCTCGATGGTACTAGTCGAGGATGCACACATGATGTCTATGTCATCTATAATTACACCAATTATGCATCTAAAAATTCCAAATTCACGATGAAACTAACTATTTGGCTCATGAGGGATTATGGTGTTAAAGTTGATTTGTGTCTAAGTTTAGCAGGGTTTGGATGTTCATTTTTATTTGTTTTTAATTTAAAGATGGTTTTGGCGTTCATCTTGATTCATTTTCAAGTTTACATGTTTAAGTCCATCATAATATATATACTTGCAGGCCCTTAAAGTGAGTGAAGTAAATGCCGAAGGGAATTAGGGGTGGATACATGGTAGAAATAGAATATATCTATTTTTTGGTATTTTTCTTAGATTGTATTAGATATTTTCACTTCTTGAAAAAGAATTTATTGTATTTTATCATTAATGTTTGCTGAAGGGATTGTGAATTTAAAAAGGAACATAAAGATTTTTTTTTTTGAATGGATTAGAAAAGAAAAGATTCTTGATATGAGCTTGTGTTTTTTTATTGAGTCTATTATTTATATGGTACTAAAATAATTTTCATAATATTTCACAACAATATATGAGAATATAATTTATTATGAAAATATAAAAATTCAATATTATTTTGAGGATACAAAATGTTCACAAAGAATGTAATTTTAACTCAAAACATTACAATTTTAATTTGTTTTTTTATAATGGTTATTAATTAACAAATATACTAAGTTATCATTATAAAACAATGGCTTGTTGAAGTTCTTTTCAATCACATTGTTGAAGTTTTTATTGAATGGATATAATGAGATGTACGAAAATTTTATAATCTCGAAACTTTAAACAATATATTTGATGATAGATGTTGTGGAAGGAAAACTAGGTGAGATGATGAGTTGTTTGTAGTAATTAGTATAGATTCATTTTAACATTGAATTTGGCGTCATTTTTTCATGCTTGTGCGTGTCTTTCCTCACGTTGGGGGATTTAGACCTAGGGTTAGTCCATAATCAACCCAAAAAAAAAACCAACGCATCGACATATCAATCCTTGAACGAGGCTGAAGAAGGTATCACCTGAGATGAATAAAGGATCATAGAGACCATAAGGTCTCGTGACATGGAGTAGAGAAAGCAGACAACTATCCATCTAGACTGGCATATAGGTGATTCGTATCTGGTAACTTATAAGGACTAGGAATTAAAACTGTACACACACAGATCCCAACAACACATGATAGACACCAATTAAATCAAAACATCAGTAGTATTATTATTCCTTTCATTCCATTCAAATCAGACATACATTTTACATCAACTACACTATATTCGACAAAAACAAAGCATCATATCTTCATTAAGTAGCTCCTTGAATCTACAACATAGTGCAGAATGCACAAACTTGTCATACTACAAACTTATGGCAAACTCTGCGTATATTCAAACAATAGTACAATATTACAATAGGATCAGAGTGAGCTCCCCATGAAGGACTCTATGCATTGTCCAACATTATCCAACTCTATCACCCATTGTCTAAATCTAACTATGTTGTTGTTGCTTCCTTTAATATCTTTCTTTTGATCGGGAGCTCTATCTTTTTTTCTATGCTCCACTCGCTCTACTGATGAAATTCCTCGCACGATTAATTCAACTTCCAACATTCCACGTAGGATTTCCGCATCAAGGAAATATTAATTGCCTGGACAACTCATCCTCTAGTTGTCCCATGTTCCATGGTGCTACTGGCAGTAATAATTCAGGAAGAATTCCCAATGATTCATTTTTTGATTCCGAATGGCATCTTCTGATTTCCAGTGCAACTAAAAAAACTCAGATTGGTGTGCACTTGGTAGACTTTAAGCTTGGGATGTAATTGATAAAACTTTGTCCGTCGCGCACTTCAGGTCATTCTTTGCACAAAACTTAGACAAAACTTGGAATGTGTGCATACAAATTCGTTTGTGCGGACGCGATATTTAACCCAAAAATTTGGGTGCCAACATCCCCCCACCACTATTATTTGGCTCGTCCTCAAGCCAACTACTACATATTATGAAGGTAGATAGTTTGAGTAGSATCRGATCATCTTTATTAAAGACAAGCTATGGCCGTGGCCAGTCGCTCRACTCAAAAACTTCACTGGTTCCTATAGATATGAATTAGAGAGATTTTTAAAGTCTCCAATGAAGCACCAACCACTGAAGATAAGTGAGGTTCCATTAAGGGAGAGAAATATATATATATATATTTTTCTAGGAGGGCCAGGCCAAGAAGGACATCTTGGCCACTCTAATTCTAGAAAGTTGTGGATTGATGACAAGATGTGATAGTAGGGATAATAGAAATGAGTTTGAATAGATGAATTTGGCCCAACCTCATTGCTTCTGGAGGAGGTTCCATGATGATGGATGATAGGAGGGATTTGGGAAATAAATTGATTAGGGTCTCATATTATCAACAAAGAGGATGATGCATTTTGACAACTCAAGAAGCTCTTGGCTTAGGGAGCTAGTGAGCAGCCGTGAGTACAAAACAAAGTTCAAGAAACTGTGCATTACTGAGTTGGTACGGTCTAGGATAGGAAAGGAACAAACCTTGACCGATCAAAGGGTTATATACTAACAATATTCATGAAAAATGTAGTGTATCTCCTTGAGTTGCTCGACTGAACTAAGAATAAGAGAGTATGGAACGTCAACTAAGTCACACCATGATAGGGGAGTAGGATAACCCCAACGAAATGAGGAAGGAAGTATTCAATGGAGTTGGTAGGGACTGGCGTGTGGAGAATTAATCTAGAGAGAGTGTTTGGGGCATGATATATATAAAGGGAATATGGTGGGGAAGAGGATGAAGGATGGAAAGGAAAATCTGATGGAGGGGATGGATTGAAGGACAGGTAGAAAGTGGAAATAAAATATTACTTACGGGGATATAATATTACAAATTTGTTGTACTAGAGATGCTTGTTGGAGAATGTGATGTTGTAACTGAATGTGTACTTGTGGCAAGTGTGAAGTTCCCATATTGGATTACTTTCCATTTCAATGAACTTAAAAACAAGGAAAGGCCTCCAAATCCCATGTGAATTGTCAGTCAGGACCATGAATCTATAATTTTTTCAAAGACATAATCAGATATGGAAATCTAGATGATTTGAACAACTTGGAACTTTATCGATATCACATACATGACTGATATGAATGCTATGTTGTCAGAATGTAAAGTATGTCACCTATGATACCCTTGAGTGATTTTCCTTTTAATATTGTTATATTGGAAACACCTACTTCATTGATATTGACTAGCTGAAAAGGACCCATCCACCGCATGTGTAGCTTACCAAGATGTTGTAAATATTTGTTTTCATATAACAAAAAGAAAGAGCCCAGTTGGAGGATATTCTAGCGGAGGTCGTGATCATGATATTTCTTTTGTCTTTCCTTCTCGACCACTTGACTAAAATTCTCCATCATTTTTTATTCCTCTATTTCCATTAGTTCGTCTAATAGGTGTTGAAGGGATTGTGTATCTGTCATCTAGGTGTGGATGGCCACCCAGGGGCTAGGCACCACAATTCGAGTGGCGTGACTACTTATTTTCCATAGAACAATGAGAATGGCATATTCTTTTCCATCAATTTGCATGTTGTTTGATACACCCATAATACTATGGGGATCCGCTTGTCCTAGTGATCACGTTGCACATTACAAACTTTGGTTAAAGAATTCTCTAAAATTTTATTGAAATCTTCAACCGTACCATTTGATTGAGGGTGATAGGGGGTGATCTTCTAGTGATGGATTATGGACTCCCTAGTGAGATTCAAAATGGTCTCATTAAAAAAATGTGACCCTTGATCTGTCATCAGTACCTTTGGACATTTGAACCTTGTGATGATATTTTAAAAAATGAAGCATGTCATTGTCTCTATTGTACAATCCTTAACTGGTGTGGCTTCAACCCATCTCGTTAGATATTTGATAAGTGGAAATAATGTAGCATGTGCCAGTGTGCCACATAGGTGGGTTGATGTGTCCCACGAAGTCTATTTCCCCCTTGTCCAATGGCTCCAACATTGTTACCAAAACAAAATGGAAGTTAATCCCTTCGACAGGACTTTCCATTGCATTGACTGACATCACAACACTGAAAATAGTTCCTGGCATATGAAAATAGGGAGGGCCACCAAAGTCCAGTGTGCATAAATTTTAATGGTGTAGCCTTATCGACATTGTGGCCTCCCCTGATAACTTCATGCACTCCATACAAATTAGGATCTCATTCATTCTCTAATGCACATTGGCGCAAGATTCCATCTATGCCCAACTTATACAATTTCTTAACAATCAACTGATAATTGGCACTATGGGCCACCAATCAATGATGCTATGCTGGTGTATACCCTTTGGGAGTGCGTTCGGTCATGTGAAATGCCACGATTTCAGTCAATTGATCAGGCATAGCCTCAACACGAAATAGTTTCACATTAGGGAGTTCATCATCAAGGATCTTAGCAGCTTCATCGGTCTCAATCCATGAAAGATGATTGGGTTAAACATTGTATTTTCTTGGTTTGACCACAACCTCAAAGTCAAACTACTGAAAGAGTAGAAACCAATGACATCTTCATCTACCCAATTATGGTTTGTTTACCAAATACTTGAGTGTGTAGTGGTTTGTAAATAATTTGAAATGGTTTCCCAACAAGTAGTGGTGAAACTTCTACAAGGCATAAACCATGACAAGACCTTCACACTCAGTGTTTTTGTAATTATTTTCAGCGTTAGATAGTTTGTGACTTGCTAAGTATACTGGATTGTGAATATTTCCTTCAATGGTCTGCAAAATGACTGGTCCAAGAACAATTGATGAGGCGTCGATGTGAACATGAAAGATTTTGGACCAGTCAAGAAATACAAGAATTGGTGTAGTGACTAGTTTCTGTTTCAAAGTATCCAAGTCAATTTGACATTCTGTTGTCCAAATATATTTTTTGTCTTTGCACAACAACTTCTCCATCGGAGCAACAATTTGGGCATAATTCTGGATAAACCATCTATAGTAGCATGTATGACCCAATGTGATGCACAACTCTCTAACTGAGGTGGGGGATACCATGTCTAGTATAGAAACAATCTTATTTGGGTCGACCAATAATCGCTCCTTATAGACAACATGGCCTATTAATGTACCAAATGGGGTGAAAAAATTGCATTTTTTCAAGTTGAAATAAATCTTGAGATGGTGACATCCATAAAACATTAAGCGAAGGGCTTGCATATGTTCCATCAACAAGATGAACACATTCCAATCATCTAGATAAGCTTCTATGAATTTGTGAATAAATTCTTTGAAAGTTGCAACCATTATCTGCGAAAAGACTGCATGTGTGTTCTTGAGGCCAAAGGGCATCACAATGTACATGAGGGAACCCCATTCCATTTCAAAGGAGGTTTTAGCTTGATATTCTTCTGTGATCCATACCTAATGGTACTCATAAAAACCATATGTAAAAGAGTATGCTTCCTAGCCACCAACATTTTGTAGTACCTCATCTGTGAACGATGTAGGGAAGGGGTCATGGATGCAGGTTGCATTGAGACTCTTGAAATTAATATAGATACATATACCACCTATTTTATTTGGTTGTACCAACATAGGACTAATCCAATCTCACTCTTCAACTGAGACAGTAATTCTAGCATCTAGCATCTAATCTAACTCTTTGAAAACTTTCTCTTTCTACTTGGGATTTAAGTGATAGGGCCTTCTCTTGATTGGTTTTGAATTTGGTGTAAGTTAAGTATTCATGGCCCCCAATGAGCCTACTATCCCTTTCATTTTTGAGAATCTATGAAGAAACAAGTCTTCATATTCCTTAAGTGGGTCGACAACTTGAGTGATAGTCTCCTTCTCCCAGTAGTCCCCAATAATGGCCATCTTTGGTTCTTACTCAATGCCAAAATTATGTTTCTTTGTTTTGATGGGTCCATTATATTCAATAATGCTCAATTATGAAACCTTCCCCTCAATTGTGTACTCACCCTTTGATTATTTTATATGAATTTATCGGGGGTCATCATCATCAATGTTATCAACAACAATATTCCAACAGTGGAAGGCATCCTTAAATTTATTTACAAGATGGTGAGAGGAGAATACCACTCTGGGCGTAAATTCCTAGAGTGGTCGGTGCAATATAAAATATTTAATACGAATGAGAGCCTCCCTTTGAACTAGATCTTGTTCTGTGAAGTTGAATTTAAGAAAAATTGGGAGATCAAATGGGTCCATTCAATTGTTTGTCTCATGATCTCCCCTTGAATGTACCATCTCCTTGGGACCATATCCATTGTATGTACAAACCTATGAACCCATTGGGAATGGGAAATACCTTTGGAATTCTAGTGTCATTCACAAAAATAAATATGTTCTTGAGGATCCTCATTGCACTTGTATCGGTTGGATAATTCAAAGTCGGTAACGGGCTGGAATCAAACCTTAATCAACTCAGCTACTTGTGCGCAAATATGATTACTCAAGCAATGTGTTTCCCACCACTATACATGTGTCCCTTGAACAACTATGTCCATGGATTGAAGCCTTTGTTCCATAAGGACGATCTTCTCCATTTGTATGAGAAATGTCTCTACCATCCATGTCCTGTCAAACCTCAGGGAATCACATAGTTTTGATTCGATCCAACGTACTACTTTGGTTATTCTTGTGCACCTGCGAGTGGGAAATTTGTAGATATTATTATACCATATTTCCATGGATTCTTCTGAATCTATGTCATAATACTTAGCAATTCTCAAGCTCAATTCTCCATCTATGGTGGGGTTGATGTAGTCCTCCCTACGCCCAATAATATTATAAATATTTTCAATAACCGAGCTCTACACATCCTCATCCACTGGTTCATTGTATTGGTCATATTCATATGTATCTAATGGAGTGACCATGTGTAGGGTGTCTATTTCAAATGACATAAACCTCTTATTCAATTTCAACACCGCATCATTTTCAAAGGCCCAATCAATTCCAAACAAGGAAATATATGGATCAAAACCATCTATAATCTCTATGACCTTAAATTCAGCCTTTGTTTTTACCTCTTCTATATCCACTTCCACTTTATCCAATCATCCTATAGGGTATATATTATACTAATTTTCCAACCTAAGTTGGATGGGTGACCAGACCAATTTAGGTTTACCCATCACCTCTAAATACTTCTTCGACATAATATTCACGTAGAAAACCAGATCCAACATGACTCCATCCTTATCATATCCTCCCAGATCTTTCATTATCTTAAATTCTTGGCCAATGTGCTTTTGCTTACTAACCTGACATACATCTCTTTTTGTTAGAGGGGATGAGATGATTTCCTCTACTTCTTTTTATTTCACACATGTATATAACATCTATGTCAACTTACTTGCAACCGCTGGGTCATATAATAATCACAAACAACAACAAAAGAAAGAACTTATGTAGTCTTCATATTCTTCCTTGAGATCCAAGTCATGCAATTATTATGTGTCTATTGTGCACTGCAATTCCTCCAAGAATTGTTCTTCCATTTCTCTTTATTCAATGCATCATATCTTAGTATGTCTACGAGCTTCCTCTATCGATATTTTTGTTACATGTTGTATTTTTTCACATATTCCTCCAAAGGTATTTGCATCACACACTGCAATTCTTCCCGTGCACGAGCCTCTTCCAGTGACCTCTAGGTATCCTGCTATACCTCTTCATAGATTCAAGATTCTTCCAAAAACCTTTGCATCACCCTCCATACTTCTTCTTAGATCTAGGCCTCCTCAAGTGAGCTCTGAGTCATGCACTAAAATTCCTCACCGCTCTTTCTTCTTCCATATCTCTATTCACATTGCGCATGAACATTTTTTGTTGAACTACGTCAATATTTGAGAGGGGTTGTGCTTCCTTCCTTATATTTTCTCCTGGTTTCTAACTTGATCCCTCACCATGATCAAATTTGGATCCTAACTTTGTTGCTTTTGAAGTTACCACCCGAATATCAAAATCCTCATTCTTCTTCTTATTCTTGCACAACTATTCTTGTGTGGCTCTGTATGCACTATGTTTCAATTGGAATTATTTTCCTCCCACTTATTCAACAAGTCATGATAGTCTTTGGTGACATGCTTAGGAATGTATCAATATGCACAAATCACACGTGGTTTGGTACAAAAACTTGATACTTGACCAATTTATTGATAATTAAAGAACGTGGGGAGCTTTCCCCCACCTTCTCCATATCCACATCTATGAGCATGCCCATATCCACCTATGGGACCTCCTTGGTATATTCCTCTCTCAACACCACCATGATAACCCTCTTTATTCTCTTCTTATACCCTAAATGCATCCCAAGTATTGTATTGCATAGTTGAAGTGAGTGGAAATTATTGACATCATGCCCGATGGATTTACATAACTCACAGAACAGGGTGTGGGTCATCATTTGATACTTATGGAAAGTTGGGAAGTGGAATGGCACATGGCCCCACTTCCTACATGTATCACACCATTCTGACTGTCTAGATGGAAATGGAATCGATATGCATGTCACCACATAATTTGTAAGGACAGTGTAGTCGTCTCTACGATGCACCTGAGGGTGAGATGTGGTACACCATAATTTCTCACACATTACTTTATTATTTTCCATATCTCTCAGCTATATCGTCAAGTTGGCCAGTTGTGAGTGAACTTGTGCCAACCTGACCGGTGTCTCTGCACCTCTAGGTGTAGCTTCCATGCACATCACAATTTTGACTGTCCCAACTTCTTTTATTTTCAGTGCACCACTGCTCTGTGTGTGAAATTATCTTCTCATCATCGCACCACTTCTTTGCACTTCATCTTCCTCTAAGGATGCAACACTATGAAATATCCAAAGGGTTCATACTTCATCACCCAGTCCCTCACTACAATGACTTATACTACTTTTTTCTTCTATGCCATGCCTCTTTGTAGGGATATCCTCATCTGTGTTACTCTCTGGAACAACATACTCTTATACATTACAACTTCATGCAATTTCCTTTCTCTTCATTCTAGGCCTGACCTATCATCACACACCCTTGGCTAACTCTTTTCTACTCCTCTTTTATAATTTCCTCCATAACTTAACTCGTCTTACATAGCCCTACAAAGAGGCATGGCATAGAAGACAAAAGGTATGGAATGGACCCAGAAGGTATCACCCGATATGCAGAGAGGATCACAAATATCGTAAGGTATTATGATAGGGAGGAGACAAAGTCATACAACTATTCATTTATAATGGTGTGCATGTGATTCATATCTGGTAACTCATAAGGACTAAGAATTGAAACTATACACATAAAGATCCCAACAACACATGATAGACAACAAATAGATAAAAACAACAACAATATTATTATTCCTTTCATTCTACTCAACTCAAACATACATATTATATCAACTACACTATATTCGACAACAACATAACACCATATCTTCATTTAATAGCTCCACAGAGATACGACACAATGCACAGTGCACAACCTCTTCATACTACAGACTTATGACAGATTTTGTGTTTATTAAAACAACAATGAAATATTACAATAGGCTCAAAGTGAGATCTCCATGAAGGAATATATGCATTATCCAACATTATCCAACTCTATCACCCATTGTCTAACTCTAACTCTGTTGTCACTGCTTCCTTTTATATCTTTGTTTTTCTCAAGAGCTATGTCTCTATTGCTCTACTCCACTTGCTCCACTGATGAACTTCCTCACATGCTTCTTTCACCGGCCAACATTCCACATGCATTCCACGTAGGCCTTTGCATCAATGAAATCTTAACTACTTGGCCAACTCATCCTCAAGCTATCCCATGTTCCATGGTGNACTCCACTTGCTCCACTGATGAACTTCCTCACATGCTTCTTTCACCGGCCAACATTCCACATGCATTCCACGTAGGCCTTTGCATCAATGAAATCTTAACTACTTGGCCAACTCATCCTCAAGCTATCCCATGTTCCATGGTGCCGCTGACAGTGATCATCCGGGAAGATTTACAGATGATTCCCTTCTTGATTCTGGTGGGAATATTCTTGATTTTCAGCACAAATAAAAAAACTCATACTTGCGCACGCTTGGTAGACTTTAATATTGGCACGCAATTGACAAAACTTGGTTCAGAGCACACTTCTGGTCATTCTTCATGGAAAACTTGGAAAAAACTTGGAATGTGCACACACAAATTTGTTTGTGCATGTGTAAGATGTAACTCGAAAATTTGGGTGCCAATAGAAGGTTAACATCGATCTATGTTGAATAATTTGTTTTACATTATTATTATTATATTCATTTTTTTTGTTTATTTACTTTTAAGGTTTTTTGTTATTATGATGATCGTGATCAAATTTTTAAAAATTTCATTTTTTTTTTTCAATTTAATTTATTAAAATTGTAAAACTAACACACATGAAGTGTAGATGCATCTCATTAATCTTTGTAGAATATGAATTGAGGTCACTAGATTTGGTTTTTATGGTGGCTGACACAAAGAATACATGTTAAGCTAGTTTTCTAGAAAAACATGGGTTTTGTTAGTTCATAGATTGTGCACCAAGGATAATGCAAGGGTTGAACTCGGGTAAACCTTAAGAACTCTATTGGAATTGCGAGCACAATGCAAAATCGAAAGAGAAACTGATGAATGGTGGTGGTCGATGTAACAATGGAAGTTTTTGAACCGGTGGGGAAGTTCAAGTAAAGGTGGTAGTTAATGGAAGATGGTTTATATCTACGCATCCTTGAGAGGAATTTGCAAGTGTTGTAAGCATGTAGTGTAATATTTAATGTTGATCAGTAATTATATATTGATACCTTTTCCCATGGATGTTTCCTTGATGCATTGTTAGGGTTTTACCATGCAAATATTGTTTATTGTTTGAATGTTCTTTGTGTTGTTTATTTTCCCATTATTTTCTCTAGAATAATTTTTGATATTTAATTTATGTTTCTGGGATAACATGCTTAACAAGTGGTCTCATATCACATGTTAAGGGGGGTGTGAGAGGCTGCAAGCCATAAGTCTATCCGCACTGTAAGAGTCTCTTGCAGGAAGTTCCAAGGATATAAGTGGTAGTGTTATTTGAAAGAGTTTGTCCACTGCATAGAGTAGTGGTGAGTATGTCCACCCCATAGAGGACAAATCACGTTCAATGAGAATAAGTGGTAGTGTTATTAATTTTGGTGAAGGTTGTGGAGATTTATCTGTGCATGATTTAGTGGAGGCCATNGGGGTTATACCTGATTTGGTTGAGGCATATTTAAAAATAAAAAAATCCAAAGTTTGATTTGGTAGGGGTGTATGTGTGGATATGAGAGTTGTGAAATGTTTCTCTAGCCAAGAAATAAACTAACTCTATTAGATTTTGGTTTTTGTTCCAATGGAGAATATTTCCAATGCAAAGTTTGAGGTGGAGAAGTTCAATGAGAAGAATAACTATGTGCTGCAAAAGATCAAGATGTGTGATCTGTTGGTACAACAAAGATTTCACAAGGCATTAGGAGGAAAGAAAAATAAACCCGTGGGTATGATTAACAAGGACTAGGAATATCTATATGTAATATCTCTTAGAACCATTCATTTTTGTTTGGAAGATGGTGTTCTTTTCAATATTGTTGGAGAGGAAACAACAATAGGCTTATGGAGCATAATGGAAATCCTTTACATGAATCAATCCTTGACAAATTGAATTTATTGAAAGAGGGAATTGTACATTCTATATATGAAAGAAGGTACCAAAATTCTTGATCATTTAAATGTTTTCAATACTCTTATGTTCCAATTAACTAGTTTGGGTGTAAAAATTAAAGATGAAGATAATGAAACCATGTTATTGTGTTCATTATCTGAATGTTGGGACCACTTAGTCACTTCTATCACCTTTAGCACAACTAACACTCTTTATTGTGATTCTATTGTGGGATCCTTATTCTCTGAAGAGGTACAAAGGAAATCCAATATAGAAACCTCCACATTAGAAGCAATAGTGGCTAGGGGTTGATCCAAATAAAAGGGGGAAAATTTGAGAGGTGAATATAGATCTAATTGAAGAATGAAATGGGTAAAATATAATGTTGGTATTATAATGAATCAAGAATGTCAAAAAATATTGTTGGAAGAGGAAATAATCCAAGAATGTTTCCAAAAAGGAAGAAAATCCAATTGAGACAAGTTCAAGTATGGTTGATCAAGTTTGATCTATTTGTAATATCTCACAATATCATGGAGAATGGTTATTAGAATCTTGTGCTTGACATCACATGTTTCCACATAGGATTTGGTTTTTTTCTTACCAAGCTATTGATGGTGGTATTATTCTTATGGGAAACAATTTTCTTGTAAGAATGTTGGGGTTGGGATAATTAAGATTAAATGTTTGATGGTATCGTAACAAGTTTCATAGATGTAAGACATGTACTTGAACTCAAAAAGAATTTAATTTCCCTGGGAGTTTTGGATTATATAGGTTATATATTTGCAATTCAAGGTGGAGCACTGAAGGTGTCCAAGGGGATTTTGGTGGTAATGAAGGCTACAAAGATTAGGAACCTTTACAAGCTAGAAGGGAGTACTCAAATAAATGAATAAGCAGCGGTATCTGAGGAATAAAATGAATCTGCTTGTTTATGGCCTCAACAATTGGGTCATTTGAGTGAGAAAGGGATAAATATACTGATAAATCATAAGTTACTTCCATATTTAAAATCTTTGAATTTGAATCTTTGGAAGAAATATGTTTTTGGGAAGTAGGGTAGACACAAGTTTAAGCTAGGGAGTCATATAAGTAAATGTATTCTATATTATATCCATTCAGATGTTTGGGGGCCATCGCCTACAACTTATTTTGGAGGGTCATCATATTTTGTAACATTTATAGATGATTACTATATAAAGGTGTGGTTATATATTCTCAAAAGAAAAGATGTTCTATTTGATGTATTTAAGCAACTTAGAGATTTGGTTGAAAAGATAAATGGAAGTTCAATCAAGTCTTTAACAAAATAAAATGGACATGGGTTCACATATTTGAAATTTGAAAATCATTGCTAGGAAGCTAAGATCAAAATGCATATAACCACAATTTACACTATGCAGAAAAATGGTGTGGTTCAATGCATGAACAAGACTCTTCTAGAGAGAACAAGGAGCATGATTAGTAATGCCAAGATGCACCAAGAGTTGTGTGCAAAAGAAATTACTACATATTGTTATCTAGTATACCATTAACCACCAGTTGCAATAAACTGTATTATTCTTAAATAGGTATGGATATGTCATTCGTGTGATTATTCAAATTTGAATTTTTTTGGTTGTGACCCTAGATCAAAGAAGTATATATTTTTTGGTTATGGTTATGGAGTTAAGGGATACATATTGTGGGATCCTACTAACCATAAAATCATAATTAGTAGAGATGTATTATTTGATGAATCTTCTCTCACAAAATCATACATAGTAGATGTTGAAATGAAGCAAGAAAAAGTACCACAAAATCAAAAAATTTAGTTGGAAACTCATCCATCTAAAAAATATAAGGAGTAAGAAGAATATTTTGAATACATAGATGATGATGCAAAAAGAACATAGGAAAATGTGGAAATTCCACAACCAACTCCGAGGAGATATACATGGGTGATAAATCATCTTAAGAGGTATGGAGATTATATTACATTTATTGATTTTATTTATAATGAAGGGGAACCTTGTTTTTATAAAGAAGTGATGAATGATTTTGAAAGTGGTAAATGGAAAATAGCAACGAAAGAATAAATTGATGCCTTATAGAAGAATAAAACATTGGACTTGGTAGAACACCCAGAGGGAAGGAAAGTTGTTGGTTACAAATGGGTCTAGAAACTGAGAAAGGGTGTTTATGATAAAGTTGAGAGATATAAAGAAAGAATGGTGGAAAAAGTGTATTCTCAAATGAAAGTTATTGACTTCCATGAAATATTTTCATCATTTGTTAAGATTTTTTCTATTCATTTTGTGTTAGCACTAGTTTATTTACTCGATCTTGAGTTAGAGAAGCTAGATGTTAAAATAACAATTTTACATGGAGATTTAGATGAGGAAACATATATGGAATATCTAGAAGGATTTGTCTAGGATCACAAAAGAATATTTTTTTGCAAACTCAAGAAGTCATTGCATGGCCTAAAGTAGTCTCCCATGCAATGGTATAAGAAGTTTGATTCATTCTTGGTAAGCTAAAATTTTACAAAAAGTGAGTATGACCATTGTGTTTACTTCAAAAATTTATAAAATGATATTTTCATTATCCTGGTTTTATATGTTGATAATATGATTGTAGAAAGAAAAATCATGGTTGAGATCAACATGTTAAAGGCTCAGTTGGCTAGGGATTTTGATATGAAGTACCTAGGAGAAGAAAAACAAAATTTGGGCATTGAAATACACAGAGAAAGGAAACATGGTAAGCTTTGGATTTTACAATAGAAGTATGTAGAGAGGACACTTCTGAGATTCCATATGAATAATGTGAAACCAATAAAGATTGGTTTGGATTCCCATTTTAATATTTCTTCAAATTTATTTCCTAGTAATAAAGAAGAAAATGGATTATATGTCTCCTATGTCGCATGCTAGTGCAATAGGAAGCTTAATGTAAGATATGGTATGTACAAGACCTGACATTTCACAAGGTGAATGTATTATGTGATAGTCAAAGTGTTGTTCATTTGGATAACAATCCATCTTATCTTAGTAACACTAGGAATATTGTAGTTAAATAACATTTTTTGTAAGACATGTTATTGATGGAGGTGGAGTAGCTCTTAAGAAAGTCCATACTCAAGAAAATTATGTAGACATGTTTACAAAACCGGTATTGTTAGAGAAGTTGTGGTGGTGTTTGTCTTCTCATGGCTTCAAGAAAATGTGATGAATGGAATTGGGAAAGGTATCAGGTAAATGTTTTTCAAGGTGCAGATTGTTGGAATTGTGAGAACAATGAAAAATCAAAAGAAAAAATCGTGAACAATGGTGGTTCATGTAACGGTGGTAGTTCTTGAACTGGTGGGGAAGTTCACATAATGGTGGTAGCTATGGCAGATAATGTATATCTACGCATACATGAGATACATTTGTAAGTGTTGTAATCCCGTTGTGTAATATTTACTATTGAGAAAGAATATACAGATACCTTTTCCTGTGGATGTTTCCTTGACACATTGTCATTGTGTCATTTTTTAATGTGCTTTGTGTTGTTTATTTTCCCATTATTTTCTTCGTAATGATTTCGCTACTATATATATATTTGCGCTAACACACTCAACAATATCGAGAGAGTTTTCACTCATCCAAGACAATGTCTATTGGATTGTTGAATCACCTTGTCCAATGATGCAAGAGACTTTTCCTAGTGCAAAATGTTAAGTCTCACCATTGTAATGGAGGAGTTTGCAATAATGAAATAATGTGAGGGGGGGGTAAGTAAATATTTGGAGGGAGTGGAGTGGGGCGGGTAGGAATTGTTGAAATATTAGGTTTAATTTGAACAATTTCACCTATTTTGAACATTATTTACATGTGGTTGTGAAAATGAAACCATCAACATTAACTAAAAAGAGATATAATTAATTTTGCATTACAAAATTTAAATAGAAAAAATCATTTTAAAATTATTTTATGTGAATTCTTTTATTTTTTTAATTAATTAAAAATAATAATTTAATTTTTAATTCCTTTAAAATTTCTTAAAAAGTTATTTCTCATGCAAAACATAAACATATTTGTATATATATATATATTATGAATATTTTATTTTTATTATTATTATTTATTTAAATATATTTTAAAAATAACCATAGAGAATTGATTTCATAAATAAAATTTTAAACCTAAATATAAATCACTAATTATGGAATAAATCACTCGTTATGGAAAGAAGTTGGGTGGCATATTTAAAAATCCATAACAATAAATAACCCAACAGGTTATATAAATGACATAAAATCACTATCTATATAAATCACATAATCTGTCTTTAGCTTTCAGCGATTTGACTGGTAAAGTCTACGAAGGTATACATACCCTACTCCCCTCTGGGTTTGAACCTGTGACCTCTTAAGAGGAAATACATGTTCTTAACCATTAGGCCCATATGTTCTGGATTACAAATATTAGTATTTTATTTAATTGGTTAAAAGCAAAAAAAAATGGTAAGAGAGACCCTTTTTGGGGGGTTAGATTTTGTTAGATTAGTTTAAATAAGAAAACATGGTAGAAATAATTATAAGAAAATAAATTAGGTTTTTATCATTGATTAATTAAAAGTAAGAAAACTACAACTGAATTAAAGAAAACCTAATAATATTAAACAATTTAAATTAAATCAAAGTTGTTTGTTTAATTGAGA
>SNQJ01S0003479.1:88733-106935 GCA_010110895.2 Picea sitchensis
ATTAGGTTTTTATCATTGATTAATTAAAAGTAAGAAAACTACAACTGAATTAAAGAAAACCTAATAATATTAAACAATTTAAATTAAATCAAAGTTGTTTGTTTAATTGAGAGAGAGAGAGAGAGAGAGAGAGAGAGAGAGAGTAATGGTTAATAACATGTGTTTCCTTGTAAGAGGTTATAAGTTCAATTCTAGAGGTGGTAGGGTAGGGTATGTATACCTCCATAGAATTTAGCAGTCAAATAGTTGTTGTGCGGAGGGGTTCTCTTGTAAAAAAGAATGGGTTTCCAATTGTTCGAGCCTTGGTTTTGAAAACCCTAAAATCAAGAGATCGAAAATGGATTTTGGCACGGGGGAACCTTAGATAATGGTTCTCTTGCTTCTCAAACTATGGTTTTAACTCTTTCCATGAACTCCAAGGTGCATCCAACCAAATTTGTCAAGAGAGTTGAGGAAATTCTGCAAGATAAACTCACCTAATCTTCTGCAGGCTAAACTCCCTTCATCTTCTGTAGGAAGATAGCTGATTAATTGGTCAATTCATGGGGATGTGACATTCCCATCAAACTATAAATTCTTGGGTGTAGAAATATTGGAAGTCACCAATCAAAGGGGAAGTTCATCAATTCTTTTTTGGAAAGGGTTCTTTTCCTTCATGTTATAATTTAAAGAGGATAGGGATTTAATATTCATAAGAAGTCTATATTTCCTAGGTGAAAGAGGATTATATCTAAACATATGGTCATCATATTTCATCAATGGATTTTATTATAAGTTTTACCAAATCTCAAGGAAATATTGTCATCATGGTAGTAGTAGATCGACTGACAAAGTATGCCCTTTTTTTCTCTCTTTATCATTCTTTTAAAGAAATTATAGTATCCATGGAATTCATGGAAACAATTCAAAAGCTACAGGGAGTCCCCAAGATTATCATATGTGACAGATATCTAATTTTCATTGGAAATTTTTGGACTGGACTATTTTCTTGTTTGGGCACTCAATTGGCTCACAATTCATCTTACCATCCTTAATTTCATGGGAAACTTTAGATTATGAATAAATGTCTAGAAGGGTATCTTCATGGTTTTCCATATGATAAACATAAACAATGGCTCAAGTGGTTTCCCTTGGATGAATGGTGGTACAACACATCCTTCCATACTTCATCAAAAATGTCCCCATTTCTGGCATTTTATGGATATCATCCTCCATCCATCACATATCCCTTGAAAGGGATTATAGAGGTTCAAGCAGTGGAGGAGCACATAGGGCACCGACAAGAGGTTCTAAAACTATCGAAGGACAACTTGCTTATGGCACAAAACAAGTGAAACGACAAACATATCAACACCACAGTGAAAGGGAATTTGAAGTGGGGGGTCGGGCATTGTTTAGGCTAAAACCATATAAACATATGTCCCTAAAGCAAAAAAATCAGGAAAATAAATTAGCACCCAAATATTATGGCCACTATAAGGTGTTGCAAAGAATTGGAAGGATGGATTACAAATTAGATTTTCCTACGTCTTCACAAGTACATCCAATCTTCCATGTTTCTTTCTTAAATAAGGTGATTGGTGACAAGATCCTAGGAAAAATTATTTTACCAGAGATTAATGAATAAGGGAAAATCATACTAGACCTAGAAACAATCCTTGAAACAAGGATTAAGCAACTATTAAATCGATCAATGACTGAGTACCTCATCAAATAGAAGAACCTTCCAGTGGAAGAGAAAACATGGAATATGATTTCTTCATGTAGAAACACTCATAGTTAGTCAAGTGTTGAGGAAAACATTAGTTTCAAGGGGAGGGGCCTAATAATCCCTAGACAAATCCACCTATTAAGTATAAAGTCCCTTATTAGGCCCTAGATATTGAATTATTACATTTCTAGTGTTATCTTAGTAAGTCAGCTAGAACCCTTCATTGTACCCTTTGTTTAAAATTTCACCCTTTGTCTCTTTTATATATAGGAAGGAGACCAATACTTAGGATCATATTATCTCATATTGTACATTTAATATATTGTAAAAGGAGGTTTCCCCCTTGAAGTGTATTGCTATTCGTTGAATTTTTATCATTCCCAAGGCATTGGTTCATAACACCAAACCACTTTCTTTATCTCTTTTGTGCTTTCCATGATTCAAGTGTGGGTCATGGGACCACAAGGGCCACCTAAAAGGTTACCTAAGAGTTATATCAAGAGGATCAATGTCATAGGAGGAGTCTTTAATACATGTCACAAACACATTTATTGTCGAGCCAAAAAACAAGGTTCCATGGAATCCATACCACACAATATTTTGAGATAGGTCTCGCCCAATGATATCAATAAACATAATTCCAAAATTCCTAATGTTCCAAAATATGTGTTTCTTCAATTTCTCATTTTCCAAAATCTAAGATTTGCAAGGTCACAGGGACAAAGGAGTGTCGAATACTATAGCTCTTACATATACCTGAGGGTCTCTATCAATAGTACTTAGTTAAATATTTTGTCTCACTAACTATGGACAATATACCATACCCTAATCCATACTAGATTCCCTTGTACATGGGACTGATCTCATTGAGTGTCATTCTTAGTGTAGTATAACAGGAGGATAACTGAGAGGCTTAAGCTTCAATTGGTCCTATGGGGCTTCCAACATTCTTGAAAGTATGTGTAATATCAATTATGAACATATATTTTTTATAATTTGATAATATTCATCAAGTACCAACAAAGGTGTCTAATTGTGTTCAATGAGGTGACTCCACTTATATTTCTTGTGAGTATACTTCTTATTTGTAGGTTTTATCTGTTGAAGAACAAATATCTACATTTAAAGATACTAGAATATGTCTTTGAATTATTAAAAAAAAAATTATAATTTGAGTGCGTGCTACCATATGAGAATACTTTGATACTATTTGTGATGTTCCTTGATAGCTAAAGAAAAGCATTCATGGATATATATGTGTGTGTGTGTAATTGGAAAAAGAAAATCACACAAAACCAAAGTATTAAAATAACAACAATAGACAAACCTTTATTAATATTATGAATAGGAAGCAATATATACTTGCCTACTCAAGGGGTCAACCTCCAATTGATAATATCTCCAATATGATATCAAAATAATTTCTTATACTGAGGACATAGTCTCTACTATTATAAATGATTTCCAACTTTCCAAAATCCTGAGCACCAAGTGGACCTTCATCATGCCTTCATTAATGAAGCTACACTATTTAATCAATTGATCTTTTTTAATGAAACAAATTTATATTTATTGATTACACACTCTAACTACATATTATTTACTATTTAACAAACATAACCAACCTACATTAGATAGTAACATATCCCCTTAACTTAGGAACTTAGGATCAAATCTAATAATATATACTTTAGAAAGCTAATATAACAAATTAATTCATAAATTCATAACACAAACTACACCAATTAGTTTCTTGAAAAGTATATTGAAATCTTCTTCTATTTTATTATTATGAAGAGGGTAGTAAAAAATGTGCATGAATGCCATGAATAATGATATATTCAATATAAAACTAGTGTTTGTCCTATGGGATGAGGTAATCGATTTTGGGTTTCCTTAACACAGACATGATTAACACAAATTAGAACATCCTAAGCTATTTGATCTATCTATAACAGAAATGTTTGGCACAATGGATACACGTCCCCTCCGTTTGTATAGAGGGATGGTCTCAACAATATTAGTGAAGGATGCACACATTATGTCTATTCCATCTATAATTAGACCAATTATGCATTTAAAACTCCCAAATTCGCAAAGAAACTAAGTGCTTCGCTCATGAGGGTTTTGGTGTTGACATTGACTTGTGTCTAAGTTTAGGAGGGTTTGGAGGTTCATGTTTTATTTATTTATTTATTTATTTAAGTTTAAGATGATCTTGGTGTTTTCTTGATTTGTTCAAGTTTTCATGTTTAAGTCCATAATAATATATATACTTGCATACACTTGAAGTGACTGAAGTAAATGTCTAAGGGAATGAGGGAAGGATACATGGCAGAAATGGGATATATCTATTTGTTGTATTTTTTTTGGGATTGTATTAAATATTTTTTAGTTTTTAGAAAGGATTTTATTATATCTTTTTATGTTTATTGAATGGATTAAAAAATAAGAAGTAAATTTTTTTGAATGGATTAAAAACTATTTTTGATATTGAGATTGTGTTCGTTATTGATTCCATTGTTTATATTTATATGGTACTAGAATATTTGAGATAAGATTTCATTTGAATATATGAATACAATTTATTATAAAAATTGAAAAAAATAATATTATTTAAAAAATATCAAATGCTCACAAACAATGTAGTTTGAATCCAAAACAATCTAATTTCAATTTGTTTGTTTACTATTGTTACCAATCAACAAATACACTATATTATCATTTTACAAAATAATGGCTTTCTCCATATAAAATTACAACTTCCCCTCGCCTTCCCATTTTCTCCCTATGAGGGGTTCAATTCAATTGTCACAATAATTCACTACTAGTAGTATATGTTTCCATACACTTAGATACATCAATTAAAATAGCGGAAATTGTATCACAAACCTTGTGGGAAACATAGGCAACTTAGACAAGATTTTCAATGATATTCTTCGTATTTTGGTGACCCCTCCTCACCTTCACCATCACACACCAAGATTGCCTTGAATGTTTGAAATGTTCAAAATATGGTTTTGTTAAAAAAAAAAATTCAAAAGAAAATAATGAATCTTTGAACCAAACAAATAAAAATGTTGGAACCAACCTTCATGAAATTATTTGAAAAGTAAGGCATGAACCACTAAACATTAGGGAACGTAATGAAAAAGTCTTTAAGATTTCTCCAAATCTCCCTGAAATACATGAAGGTGAGAGGACGAGTTGTTTGTAGCAACTAGTATTTTGATGACCCCTCCTTGCCTTCACCATCACACACCAAGATTGACTTGACTGTTTGAAATGTTCGATAAAAAAAACATTCAAAAGACAATAATGAAGCCTTGAACCCAACAAAAAAATTGTTGGAACCAACCTTCATGAAATTCTTTGAAAGGTAAGGCATGAACTACTAAAAATTAGGGAACGTAATGAAAAACTCTTTAAGCTTTCTCCAAATCTCCCTCAAATACATGAAGGTGAGAGGATGAGTTTTTTGTAGCAACTAGTATAGAGTCATTTTAATTTTGAATTTCTTAAATGTTAAGAGGTATTAAAAAAAATGAAATATAAACTTAGTGGTATTTAAAGATTAAGGTTAAAACAGATCTATGTTAAATAATTTACTATATATTTTTATTATTATATTCATTTTTAAAATTTGTTTACTTTTAATAATGTTACTTATTATTATGATGATCATGATCGATCTTTTAAAAATTTCATTTTTTTTGTCAATTTAATTTATTAACTTTATAAAAATGGCACACATAAAGTGTATATGCATCTCATTAATTTTTGTACAATAGAAATTGAGGCCACAAGATGTGGGGTTTATGGTGCTTGATACAAAGAATAGATGTTAATCTAGATGTCCACACAAAGATGGGTTGTGTTATCTCATAGATCGTGTAACAAGGATGATGCAAGGATTGAAGTGGGACAAATCCTAAGAACTCGATAGACTTTTCACTCATTGCAAGGAAATTTTTATTGTGTCGTTGAATCACCTCGTCTAATAATGCAAGAGACTTTGCCTAGAAATGAGTGCACTCATCCCAAGGCATCGTTTATTTCTTGGTTGAATCACCTCATCCAATGATGCAAGAGACTTTTCCTAGCAATGAGTGCACTCATCCCAAGGCATCGTTTATTTCCTGGTTGAATCACCTCATCCAATAATGCAAGAGACTTTTCCTAGCAATGAGTGCAAAGTGTTAAGGCTCACCATTTTAATGGAGGAGCTTACAACAATGCAATAATGAGAGGGAGGGGAATTCAAGATTTGGAGGGAGTGAAGTGGGTAGGAGTTGCTGAAATATTAGGTTTAGTTTGAACAATTTCACCTATTTTGAACATTTTGTTACATGTGGTTGTGAAAAGGAAACCATCAAGATTGATTTGTAATAAAATGACCAACTCTTAAATTTCTTGGGTTAGAGAACTACATAGCCAACATTTTCTCTTTGGGTGTATGTCTGAGACCAACTCCTCTTTATATATAATTAATTCTTTGAATTTCTTTTAATGGAATCTCCTTTTTTTTTAATATGTGTTGCACCCATTATAAAATTAAATCAATTCATTAACAACAAAAACTATCTAAACTTTAAAAACTAGAATATGAAACTATTAAGAGAGAAGTGCTAGGAAAGAGGTACTAGCTCTCAACAATGGAAGTGGGATCAAAGTGTGTTTATATATATGATATGCTGGTGAAGAGATTTTGCATTACAAAATTCAAATAAGAAAAATATTTTCTAATTTTGTTTATATATATATATATATTTTAATTAATTAAAAAAAAATCAAATTTATTTCCTAAAAAAAATATTTTTCCATTCATAACATATGTGTATAAATACTATGAATTTTATTATTATTTGTTTAAATATATTTTTAAAAACAATTCATAAAAAAATTAAATAATAAATATAATTAACTAATAATAATAATAAGTTAATTATCATATTTAAAAAATCTTAAAATAAATAAACTAGCTAATTCTATGTATAAAAATGTATAATTCCCTCTTATTACACAACCAATATTAATAAGAACCAATTTATGTAATCTCTTGCCTGTCTAGTAGCTACCATAAGCTTCCAATATAAATGATATAAAATCACTCAATATATAAATCACATAAACTCAAATACAAAGCCTGGTTATATGGTACTTTCCAACTTGCAAATAGTCGAAGTCTTAAAGATTTATTTTAGTTTTAATAATCAATCAAACATATATTAAGAAATTTTGTTATTATATTTTTTTATAATAACATAAAACATTTAATATAATAAGAAAAATCCAAACAAAAATTACGATTATTTTGTTAAATTATAATTAAAGAAAGTATGTTATTTTGTTTAATTAAATAAAAGTTAAAAAAAAACATGTTAAAATTGAACTATAATTAAAGAAATCATGTTATTTTGAATTATAATTAAAGAAAGTATGTTATTTTGTTTAATTAAATAATAGTAAAAAAGAAAAACATGTTAAAATTAAACTATAATTAAAGAAATCAGGTTATTTTGTTCACCGACATAAAAGTAAACAAACATCATAAAAAATTATAATATTTTGTTCACTTCATTAATATAATCAAATATTTTATTAATTAGAAAATTGTGTTTTCTTAATTAGTATAATCACAAGAGTATTTTATTTTATCAATTAAAAATAAGAAATAAAACAAAAGTGGTGAGAAACAGACTATTTTGTTAGAATAGCAATTAGTATAATGACTAATAAAATTATTTTATTAATTAGAAATTTGTATTCTCTTAATTAGTATAATGCCTAATAAAAATATTTTATTAATTAGAAATTTGTATTTTCTTAATTAGTATAATCATAAATAAGAGTATTTTATTTTATTAGTTACAAATAAGAAATAAAACAAGTATAATCACAAGAGTATTTTATTTTATCAGTAAAAAGTAAGAAATAAAACAAAAATGGTAAGAAGCCCCGTGTTTTGTTAGAATAGCTTTAAGTATGCAAACATTATAAAAAAACAAATGATTTTGTTAGATTAAAATAAATTTATAAATTTTATTAAAAAATATAACAAAATAAATTAGACTTTTTAGTTGATTAATTTAAAATAAGAAAACTACTAAATAAATAACATTAAAAAATATTTAAACTAAATCAAAATGGGTGGTTTAATTTAGTTTATATATATATATATATATAATCATTGATATTTATTATAATTTTATATTTCAATTTTATTCAATAAAAGGATAAAGGATGTGGATATTTATTATAATTATGTAATAAGAAAATCAACATAGCCAATATTTTAATGATCTCCCATAAATTATATAATAAAATTGGATATTGCACAATTCCCAAAATATAAGATGAAAAATATTTTTTCCTAGAATACTATAGATTTCAATTTCAAAATATCTATCACAAACCTTGCTCACCTTGCTATCAAAATATTTAAATATATTTATAAAAACAATTCATAAAAAATTAAATAATAAATATAATTAATTAATAATAATAATAAATTAATTGTCACATTTAAAAAATCTTAAAATAAATAAACTAATTAATTTTATGTATGAAAATGTATAATTCCCCCTTATTACACAACCAATATCAATAAAAACCAATTTATGTAATCTCTTACCTTACCTTTCTAGTAGCTACCATAAGTTTGCAATATAAATGCTATAAAATCACTCAATATATAAATCACATAAACTCAAAGACAAAGACTCTTTAAGACTCTTTTTATGGTACTTTCCAACTTGCAAAGTCTTAAAGATTTATTTTAGTTTTAATAATCAATCAAATATATATTAAGAAATTTTGCTATGCTAATTTTTTTAAAATAATATTTTTTTATAACATAATAAGAAAAATTTAAATAAAAATTACGATTACTTTGTTAAATTATAATTAAAGATAGTATGTAATTTTGTTTAATTATAAATTATAATTAAAGATAGTATGTAATTTTGTTTAATTAAATAAAAATTAAAAAAGATCGTGTTAAAATTTAACTATAATTAAAAAATAGGTTATTTTGTTCACTGAGATAAAAGTAAACAAACATCATGAAAAATTATCATATTTTGTTCACTTCACTAATATAATCACCTATTTTATTAATTAGAAAATTGTGTTCTTTTAATTAGTATAATCACAAAATTATAATATTTTGTTCACTTCACTAATATAATCACTTATTTTATTAATTAGAAAATTGTGTTCTCTTAATTTGGTCAAATAAAATGATTTTGGATATTTTTATATAAATATTTTTTATTAAATAAATATAATTATTTAATTTTGATTATAAATGAAAATATAATAATTTCAATTTAGAAATTCACAAAATTAATGAATTTTAAGAGAATTATAAATGAAAATATAATAATTTCAATTTAGAAATTCACAAAATTAATGAATTTTAAGAGAAGTGAGGATGAACCTCCCTGGGCAGCTTTGGAAACGGCCAAAATATTTAGAAAGAATTTCACTCCACGTCTACGAATACAGTAATTATATGTTTATTTTTAAAAGCCAAATAGCACAGCAAAACGCAACAGTCGAAAAGCCTGCAAATTTGCAGGGGTGCATACAAAACGGAAACAGAAAATTCCCGGGGGACTAAAAGGGCTTGCTTTATTAAGACAGTTCACCGGAAAATTAACCAGTACGAAGGGTGGTATTGAATTTGATAACAGAATTCAGGCCAGAAAGAACTTCCTCTGTAAGAATTGCATAACCACGAGCAAATCTGAACTTACCTGTTCCTCCAACCACGGCCACCTCCCTATGTGGAGAAACCAACCTGTCCATTCCCTGGATCTCCAGGGTGCTGCCTCTGTACTCCATATCATTGAAGATTACCGTAAAAACAATTAAAACATCATGCCCAGTTACAAGGTTTGAATTCACAAACATTCCTTGAGCTCGACCCACAGTATTGCCGGCATCGGATTCGTTAATTTTTGGTCTCTTTGTGACAACGTCGCTCATAACTACGACGGTTCCAAATTTGCCCGCGCTTGAAGAAGAGTCGTTCAATCCGGCAACTGGGACGGCCGTCACGTTGTTTCCACTCAAATTATTGTGCGTGTAGAACACCATATTCATCTCACTGTCAGCCGCCGCAGCCTGCAGGAAGACGATGACAAAGGTGGCCGTGGCCATAGCCGGAAAAAAAAGCCGGGAACCCATCCACCAGGAATGGAAGCTGTTACAAAGATTGATCGATTAGCACGGCGTGTAATTATGTGATACAATATTGCGCTGCTAATTATTAAATAGCTACCACAGACCAGAAACGACATAGTTACCAGATTCTAAATTCTAGAAGCTTTAGTGGCTCAGTATTGACCTCCTTGTCAAGATGCTTCGCTTTTGTTTTCTTATCAATCATACATAGTATAGTCCAGTCAGATCTTAAGAAAGGTAAGGACTTAATATTAGGAGACATGGACGAGAAGTACTTAGGGATGATGTGTAGCCAAATTTAAAAGTATGTGAAAGAAAATTTCTACCATTCTTAGAAGAGTTTTAAATATTGAGTGGTGTTGGAGTATACAATTGTGAAAAACAATTAACAATAAACCAAGTAGTAACCAAGCATTTTATATTGCCATTTTTAGACCTTAATATCTTTTTTTAGGTATTTGATTTCACCACTACAAGGAAAATATCTTGTAGCATAGGTTTTTAGTGTTACAAGATTTGGAAAAAAAATTCAAAAAAAACTTGCTACAACCTCCACTTTTCAAAGTGGAGGTCTTAATGGATATTCCATATAACTAAAAAAAAATTAAGTAAGTTGTGGTTGTAGTGGAGGCTTTTTTTTTGTTCTTTTATTGTCAAAAACCATGATGTCCTCTTTGTATGCAACACCATGCTCTTATAATTTATATGCACTAGTTCCACATTTTTGTGTATGAATCACCAATGGTTTTGAGTTTATGTACACCCGCGTTTAAGTTGCTCCAGTTCTTGTATAACTCATACATACTAGTTCTTGTATTACCATGTGCACTGAAGGGTAATGAAATTTCGAATATTTGATGTGAGATGTTGGTGTCATTATTTTTACTAACCAGCATATATCGTAATTACAACACTGGTACGTATAATACATTTAGAGCCCCAATGTGTATTGGAAACATGGGCACCATAAAATTTTGAAACGATAAATGTAATTGTATGTCATGTCGTTTACAGAACAATGTTTTTTCTCGATATTTCACATTGGTGCTTTAATATAATTAATGGGCATNTACATTTAGAGCCCCAATGTGTATTGGAAACATGGGCACCATAAAATTTTGAAACGATAAATGTAATTGTATGTCATGTCGTTTACAGAACAATGTTTTTTCTCGATATTTCACATTGGTGCTTTAATATAATTAATGGGCATCTGTGCATATGTCTCCTCGAAATGCATTGATATGTATATATTTTAATTAATTGTTTTGATACAATTTTTTAATGAATCATCTCAAAATTATATATATATATATATATATTTCATTTTGATATAATGATTACATCAATGCATTATCCAATGAATTACACCTATGTTATTTGTAACAATGTAAATCATCCACATATTAATTATTCAACAATGCAACATTTTACAACATTCGACAATGCAATAAAATACGAAACCTATTTTATTATATATAAATAAGAGACACATTGTCGTACAAAATGAGACAACATAAAGCTACACAATAATCAAATTGCGATCAATATCTAATTGTTACACTTATTGGTAACATGTCCTCATGCAATTGAGACAATATGTCAATTACATTAAACAAAATCACTAATTTTCAAAGACAAATATTCAAAAACATACAACTTGCAATAAAAAATTATTTGAACGCTTTAATTTCCTATCACACGACATCAAGTTCACAATGGAACTGGAGGAGGACAATAGCATTCCAATTTTGTATGTATTGATTCATAGGAAACAAAATAGACATCTTGGCCATCAAGTTTATAGGAAGAAAACACATATTGAGAGGGTTGAGTGCACGGAGTTGGTGGACGATAAAGTGGAAATGGGATGAGTAGGAACATGCACCCGTAAGAATGCATGCGTGTTTCTAGGAATTCACACAAGTTCTTGATTTAAGAGTTTCGAAAAACCTCGAACCTCCACTCAGYGTGCCATGTAGGAAGATTTGCAGGAACCTRTGCGTGTTCTTAAGAATGTGTGTTCATTCTTAAGAATGGGTGCATATTCCTARGGGTTGTGGGCGTGATCTGCGCTCATTTGAACAGATTGTGCCTCATGGTTTTCAATTCATTGAGCAAATATAAAGGAGAAGAGCACCAAGAGTCTACAATATATGAACACTATGTCCAACTCAAGCTAGGTATGCTTGATTTCTCTTCTTTTCCTCCCACTCTAGTAATATTTTACTTTTCATAAATGTATGCTAAAAATATTTCATATAATGATATGGTATTTATTGATGAACTTCATGTATAAATTGGAAATATCATGAAAGCCCCTAAATTCAATGACATTTACTTGGTTTAGGCCATGCAAAAAACTTCTTGCTATACAATAAACCATAGGTACACCAATTCATTTTAAAATAATTCACACTTCTTCAAATTAATTCATAAGTCCTGTTTAACCAAGCTCTGAAACATCAATGTTATATGTTCTAGATGCTCAATGTATTTTCTCTCATTGTATATCAAAATATCATCTAGAGACATATCCACAAAATTATAAGTGTATAATAGCAACAACATTATCATCAACTTCATTATTATACCATGATTGTACTTGACACACTACTCATCCTAGATTACATAACTAACTACTCATAGTCCTTTTGTATTCAAAGCTATTTTCCACTCACCACCTTCTTTAATCCAGTTTAATGGTACCATTCTTGATATTTATCTCAGAAAAATATTTGGTGCCACAAATATTTTCCATCAAATCATCCATACTTGGTAAAGGAAATCTATTTACCGATGTGATATTATTAAATTCTATAATATACATACACATTCTACAATAACCATCCCTCTTTTGTGTAATCAATAATGAAACCATACACAAGCTCATACTTTACCCGATCAATATACCTTTGAAAACAACTATGCTACCTATCAATTAAACTTTAGTCTCTTCATTGAACTCATCTTATAGACAACTTGATTACAAAATCATGCCTAGAATCAAGTCTATGTCATTCATAGTTATCCTCTTAGGTGACAAGCCATTGGAATTTTCATTTTGCACAATGTCTGCATACCCCTTTAGAAAATATTCCATTTCCTAAAAAATTGCATGTTTCCAATAGCTTCCAACTTCATCATTGTGTTGTATTCCTCTCTCAAATATCATCTAAACAACATCATAATGTTCCTTCATTTCTTTAACCATGCTTAGGAACTTTGAAAATGATAGAAACACTTCTCTATGGTCTTCATCCTTCAATGGAAAGAATTGTATCAGTTCATCATCCTTCTTGATGGTTTTTGGTGCGCAATGGGAAGACCTGGGGTTCAACATTAATTCATCAACAAAACCCTAAGATATAGGCCCTTTTTACATCACTTGAAAGCAGGTGAAGTCTCACTTGAGGTATCTGTGGGGATTGCAGGAACCAAGTTTCCGTAGTGATGAAGGGATGGGAGGCACTCATCATAACCATGATACTTAACAATCATTCATTATACCATACATTATGTGCACATACTCATCAGAACTGATAACATATTCATATAGTAAGTGCGTGCAATAATCAGAACACTAAACAAATACATCACAACATAACATAGATTCACCATACTTTGATGTGGTTCACCCAATATGGGCTATGTACACAACAACAAGCTTCTTGTATTATCATTCAACATCATCTCTTACAAAAGGTGTGCAATGCGCTCATACATGATATATTAGCTATTCCCAAAATACCCTTTTCGTTCACGCATACAGTGCACACTTAGCTCATTCTCCCATACCTCACTATTCAAACTCGACTCCTTTCTACCCCAAAACCCTTAAATATTTATAAATTTTCATTAGGACTTAGCCCGTTACAAAATGGACCAAAATACTTAATGACTTCTATCTAACTTCCTGGATTTGTGTGCACTGGTCCTGAAAATGTGCTAACTTCTCTTCCTTGTTCTTTGCATGCTCCTGCGTAGTTCCAAAAACTTGCCCCAAAATTCCTGTCCCAATATCCCCCCAACACTCACATGTGGCTCATCCTGAGCCACTCAGTTATGTTGTTTCTCTTCATTTAGTGTCGCAACGAGCTTCTCAAAAGTATCCTTTTTTGTCACGATCTTTTGTTTTACTTATGTTTCCCATGTCGATATCTCTTTTGTAGTCTGCACAGTGATGGGAGTCCTCGACTTCTCTCCACTTCCTTGTATTAATTCTTTTACTCTCCCTTGTGTTGTTGTAATTTCTTTGGTTACTCTAAAAGCTTCCTAATTTGATGCATCTCTTGGTTCAACTTCCATTTCTTAATAATGGTAGTCATTCACTCTGTTGTTGGAAGAGTGTTCAATATATCTATAATCTTTTGTGCCTTCTCCTACGTAGTTAGTAGCCTTTGATTTAGAGCTTGTATCTATGCATTCTCCAACAACTGCCTCCATACCTATGTTCTTTCTTCATACAACTTAGCACATTCTTCATCCAAGATCTTAATTCTTTCCACTGTCATCGCAATTGTCTTCTCCTTCTACTCTCTTTCTTCCGGTTGCATACTTGGTGTAGTGCACACTTCTAATTCTACAATATTCGCATGGAATACCTGAATAGATTCACTGATCTTCGTTACTTTCTCTTCTAATAGAGTGTCTAGTTCCATTGGTATTGTTGAAATTAATACTGAGAGGATTCAACCCTTGGTATGCACTCATACCATGTTGATATTTTACCACTCTACTCAACACCCAAAAGTTATCTCAAATAAAATCACTTTATCTACTAAAAGCACAACTAAGTAATCAAATAAACATGCATCAAAAGAATAAACAAGAAAACCAAATCAAGCACATAAGAACACCAATATTTTCATGTAAACACCACTAGAAAAAAACCAGTGGGAAAACTAGTCCAATGATGCTTTTATTAAGGTCAAATCAAGGCCCACTCAGAGAAGTATAGACTGTAGAAAAACCTAGAAACTCATGTTTTGTTTTATGACTCTATACCAACACGTTTATTGAGGAATATGCTACTTGTCCTTTTGTGACCCACGGACATCCGTGACTTGCTCCATTGTGACCTACGGATATCCATGCCTGTTGCCACAATGACCTGCAAATGTGTATGAAAATATCATATGACCACTTATGTATGATGCTCTACTTTCCTTTGGTCTTTGTCCTTTGCAACCCACCTGCGACTGCTTCTTCTCTCTCTCTCTCCTCCTTGACCTATATTACCTCTAGATAGAAATCCTTCTCCACCTATCCAAGATATTGAATCACAGACCTTCATGATCCAACCCTCTCTGCATCAACACTTGGATGAAATCTCTTCACACAACCTTTGATATCTCCTCACTCTAGTGTAAGAAAAAGTCCTTCTTTTGTCCTACACTCCTCACACTCGAAAAATTCCTTCTTTTCTATCTTTGATCTTGGAATCTCACCAAGGTCCCTTGATCTTGGCATATCACCAAAAGTATCTCGACCTCAACCTCTCGTCAAGACTCCCGAATGTGTGGACTCCCTCAACACAAGTGTCTTCCTCCTTCTCCTGGTATTTCTGTTATAATCATGAGTTACAATATATTTCTAATATACAAAGTGATCTATGTATTAGATTACTTATCACACCCACTTAATATTTTGAATACATGTTGCATGCTAAGCATGTTCCTTAAATAACTCAATTCACTAATAAATACAAATTTACTTTAATTAATTCCTTTCAAATAAAGTAAACTCAAGACTGGAAGATTCTTTGACGACTTCCACATGGTAGACACATGGAAATGTGGAAGTAAGTATCTGATGATACCACTCACATCAACACTACCTCTTAGCGAGGAAGTTGCTTCTCCCACCTGGACTTGGATCTATATTCTCTACATATCTTCTACCATGAATGCTCTCCAATCCACATGTTTAGCTTCTCCCTATGACACATAAGCTATCCCCTCCATGATGGTATGATGTGTCTCCAAAGACTCACTGCCTCTGAACATGCTCCTATAAGTCTCCTAATCGTGAGAATCCTACATGGTCATCTAGTACCATGACTCCTTCTTGAAAGAATTAGAAAGTTTCTCCTTCCCACCTAAACCTGAAGGACAAATCACTATGATCTTCTCAACCTTCATATCTACCTGCTCCTTGTTATTTGTCACTATGTTGTTGGGTATTTCTTTCATAGGATAACCTTTTAGCCTATACAATTTTCTCTCTCTAAATCCAAGGACAACTTGTTTGTTTGAGCTAGATCCTCTGGGCATGATAAGTGCATGTCCATCTTAGAATAATACCCCATATCTCTTCTTCTCAATCACTGAGACTGACATCACACTCCTATTGAGTTTTGGAACCCATGGCATATCTGACACTCTTAATGTGCCTCATGACTCCATCTAGAATGGAACTATTCCAAATCCCTTCCTTCGATGCTTGGTCCCCATACCAAATTCCACATGCATATTTGAGTCATAATTTGTGAAGATCTCAAACACCTCTCACGCTCCTATCATATGAAATGTGGCTCCACTATCTATAAACCATGCACTATCTGATATAGTTCCCAAGGAAGTCTAGGAAATAAGTAAGAGATTTTGTTGTTCAAACGTCTTGCAAAACTCATCCAATTGAGTATTTGTGGATGCAACTACCTCTGAATGCATTTCATTTCCCCCCTTTCTTCCTATGCGGACATTTCCCTGCATAATGTCCAAACTTGTGACATGCAAAGAACTTTAATCTTCTCATTTCCTTCTTCTTCTTATTACCATATTGAGTGGTAGACTCTCCACTGGAAATATTCATGAACTTTCCCTTCCTTGCTTGGATGGAAAGAGAAAAATTATCTTCATGGATCCTCTTCAAACAGTCCTTGGACTCTAACTGAGTCTCCTCCTGAATACAATCAGTCCATAGTCTATCAAACACTGTCTCTCGTGCATAGATCCCTTCCCAAAAAGATTCCCAAGAATTGGGAATAACTCTCAATGCTACATTCACTAACTCAACATTATCTACTATATCACCAATCATTTCAATATGATCTTGGATCTGTTTAATCTTCATAAGATAATTCACAACTGTGTCCTTGTTGGACATCTTAACAACTTGAAGTCAGTGCTTCAAATGTAGCAACCTGACTGTATTCGTGTTTTGGTATAGACTCACCAAAGAATCATACATTTCTTGGTAGGTTTCTTCTCATATATGTGTGGAATCAAGTGATCCTTCATCGATTCTAGAAACACTCTCTTGGCCTTCACTTCCTTCTTCTTGTGAACTTCCAATTCTCGTGAATTAGTAGGAATTGCAATTGCAACCTCAACATACTATCTGAGGTCATTCTCCTCCAATAGAAAAATAATCCTTTCCTTCCAAGCCTATAAGTCTATTTCCCCTTCTAACGTGTCCTCAATATTCAATGTGTTCACCATATTCAAGATATGATCTGATAATCCTCTACTAGAACTACCTTGTAATGTCTTGTATGACCTATCCATGACTTGTCCTTCTTTGACCTGTAGATATTTGTGACTCGTCCTTCTGTGACACACGAAAGTCCATGATTGTATACACTATGAATCATAGATGCCTTTGTATACCTACAAAAACAATTTCTTATAGATAAGTTTAGTCTCTTCATCAAACTCATCTTATACACAACTTGATTACAACATCATGCTCAAAATGAAGTTTATGTCATGCAAAATTATCCTCTTAGGTCACAATCCATTGGAAATGTCATTTTGCACAATGTCTACATACCCCTTTAGCAAATATTCCACGTCCTAAAAAATTGCATATTTCCAAGAGATTTCAAATTCATCATTGTGTTGTATGGCTCACACAAATATTATCTAAACAACATCATAACGTTCCTTAATTTATTTAACCATTCTTAGGAACTTTGAAAATGCTAGAAACACTTCTCTAGGGTCTTCATCCTTCAATTGAAATAATTGTATCATTTCATAATCCTTCTTGATGGTTTTTGGCATGTAGTGGGTAGACCCGGGGTTCAACATTAGTTCACCAACAAAACCCTAAGATATAGGCCCTTTTGGCATCACTCACAAGAAGGTGAAGTCTCGCCCGAGGTATCTATGGGGACTGCCTGAACCAAGTTTCCACAGTCATGAAGGGATGGGAGGAACTCATCATAACCATGATACTTAAAATTCATTCAGTATACCATACATTATGTGCACTTAATCATCACGAATGATAACATATTCATACATTAAGTGCTTTCAATAATTAGAGCACTAAACAAACACGTCACAACATAAC
>SNQJ01S0003479.1:106985-162522 GCA_010110895.2 Picea sitchensis
GTTGAAGTAAGTATCTGATGATACCACTCACATCAACACTACCTCTTAGCGAGGAAGTTGCTTCTCCCACCTGGACTTGGATCTATATTCTCTACATATCTTCTACCATGAATGCTCTCCAATCCACATGTTTAGCTTCTCCCTATGACACATAAGCTATCCCCTCCATGATGGTCTGATGTGTCTCCAAAGACTCACTGCCTCTGAACATGCTCCTAGAAGTCTCCTAATCGTGAGAATCCTACATGGCCATCTAGTACCATGACTCCTTCTTGAAAGAATTAGAAAGTTTCTCCTTCCCACCTAAACCTGAAGGACAAATCACTATGATCTTCTCAACCTTCATATCTACTTGCTCCTTGTTATTTGTCACTATGTTGTTGGATATTTCTTTCATAGGATAACCTTTTAGCCTATACAAGTTTCTCTCTCTAAATCCAAGGACAACTTGTTTGTTTGAGCTAGATCCTCTGGGCATGATAAGTGCATGTCCATCTCAGAATAATACCCCATATCCCTTCTTCTCAATCACTGAGACTGACATCACACTCCTATTGAGTTTTGGAACCCATGGCATATCTGACACTCTTAATGTGCCTCATGACTCCAACTAGAATGGAACTATTCCAAATCCCTTCCTTGGATGCTTGGTCCCCATACCAAATTCCACATGCATATTTGAGTCATAATTTGTGAAGATCTCAAACACCTCTCACGCTCCTATCATATGAAATGTGGCTCCACTATCTATCAACCATGCACTACCTGATATAGTTCCCAAGGAAGTATAGGAAATAAGTAAGAGATTTTGTTGTTCAAACGTCTTGCAAAAATCATCCAATTGAGTATTTGTGGATGCAACTACCTCTGAATGCATTTCATTTCCCCCCTTTCTTCCTATGCGGACATTTCCCTGCATAATGTCCAAACTTGTGACATGCAAAGCACTTTAATTTTCTCATTTCCTTCTTCTTCTTATTACCATATTGAGTGGTAGACTCTCCACTGGAAATATTCATAAACTTTCCCTTCCTTGCTTGGATGGAAAGAGAAAAATTCTCTTCATGGATCCTCTTCAAACAGTCCTTGGACTCTAACTGAGTCTCCTCCTGAATACAATCAGTCCATAGTCTTTCAAACCCTGACACTGTCTCTCGTGCATAGATCCCTTCCCAAAAAGATTCCCAAGAATTGGGAATAACTCTCAATGCTACATTCACTAACTCAACATTATGTATTATATCACCAATCATTTCAATATGATCTTGGATCTGTTTAATCTTCATAAGATAATTCACAACTGTGTCCTTATTGGACATCTTAAAAACTTGAAGTCAGTGCTTCAAATGTAGCAACCTGACTGTATTCATGTTTTGGTGTAGACTCGCCAAAGAATCATACATTTCTTGGTAGGTTTCTTCTCATATATGTGTGGAATCAAGTGATCCTTCATCGGTTCTAGAAACACTCTCTTGGCCTTCACTTCCTTCTTCTTGTGAACTTCCAATTCTTGTGAATCAGTAGGAATTGCAATTGCAACCTCAACATACTATCTGAGGTCATTCTCCTCCAATAGAAAAATAATCCTTTCCTTCCAAGCCTATAAGTCTGTTTCCCCTTCTAACGTGTCCTCAATATTCAATGTGTTCACCATATTCAAGATATGATCTGATAATCCTCTACTAGAACTACCTTGTAATGTCCTGTATGAACTATCCATGACTTTTCCTTCTTTGACCTGTAGATATTTGTGACTCGTCCTTCTGTGACACACGAAAGTCCATGATTGTATACACTATGAATCGTAGATGCCTTTGTATACTTACAAAAACAATTTCTTATAGACAAGTTTAGTCTCTTCATCAAACTCATCTTATACACAACTTGATTACAACATCATGCTCAAAATCAAGTTTATGTCATGCACAATTATCCTCTTAGGTCACAATCCATTGGAAATGTCATTTTGCACAATGTCTACATACCCCTTTAGCAAATATTCCACGTCCTAAAAAATTGCATATTTCCAAGAGATTTAAAATTCATCATTGTGTTGTATGGCTCACACAAGTATTATCTAAACAACATCATAACGTTCCTTAATTTATTTAACCATTCTTAGGAACTTTGCAAATGCTAGAAACACTTCTCTAGGGTCTTCATCCTTCAATTGAAATAATTGTATCATTTCATAATCCTTCTTGATGGTTTTTGGCATGTAGTGGGTAGACCCGGGGTTCAACATTAGTTCACCAACAAAACCCTAAGATATAGGCCCTTTCGGCATCACTCACAAGAAGGTGAAGTCTCGCCCGAGGTATCTATGGGGACTGCATGAACCAAGTTTCCACAGTCATGAAGGGATGGGAGGAACTCATCATAACCATGATACTTAAAATTCATTCAGTATACCATACATTATGTGCACTTAATCATCACGAATGATAACATATTCATACATTAAGTGCTTTCAATAATTAGAGCACTAAACAAACACGTCACAACATAACATAGAGAAACCATATTTTAATGTGGTTCACCCAATATGGGCTACATACAAAACAACAAGCTTCTTTTATTAGAATTCAACATCGTCTATTACAAAATGTGTGCACTGCGCTCATACATGATATCTCAATTATTCCCAAAGTACCCTTGTCGTTCACTGATATAGTTCACACTTAACCCATTCTCCCATCTCCCACTATTCAAACACGACTCCTTTCTACCCCAAAACCCTTAATTATTTATAATTTTTCATTAGGAATTATTCAATTACAAAATGGACCAAAATATTTAATGATTTCTAAATAAATTCCTTTCTTTGTGTGCGCTAGTCCTGAAAATGTGCTAATTGCTCTTCCTTGTTCTTTGCATGCTCCTATGCAGTTTTGAAAACTTGTACCAAAATCCATGTCCCAATAGGCCCTTATTGGCAAAGGGGCAGACCCAGTGTTCAATGCTTAACAACGCACCAACAAAACCCTGACTACCGACCCTTTTGGCAACACCTGTGAAGCAGGCACAGTCTCACTCGAGGTAGAAGCAGGGGGTGTACAGGATGCATGTGTATGTAACCAAGCTAGGACACAGATATGTGATACTAACACTTCATAGGGGTTTCGTTAATGCTTAGGAAGTGACATGCATTAGTTTATTCACCTTATTAACATCGCAGAACATAATCTAAGATAGATCTAGCACAATAATAACAAAATATTATGCACCTTAAACACTTAGCACTTAGCACTGTGGATCAAATCTAGCATTTTAGCATAAGTCACGCATTTAAGCAACACATACATATCCATTACACATATAATCTAAGTACAAAGAAAAACATAACGTAGATAACATTGCACAAATAAAACCATGAGACACTAGAGTGGTTCACCCGAGTGTGGGGCTACGACCACCGATTGCTTCACCTATTTTATATTTTCTTGAATATTACATTCATTCACTCATGTTCACTAAGCCATAGAGTCAAGCTTACAAGAGATATACACACTGAGCACTAGATCCTCCTTCCAAAGCTAGGTCAAATTCACATATCCAAAATCCTATATCATAGCACTTGCACCCTCTACAGAATCATAACCACATACATACATTCCTCTAAACAAATAAACTATGTTCACACATAACTAAATTTACGTCTCTTACTTGCTACTTTTACAATACAATATTTTTTATTTATATCTTACAAAACCTTACAATAAGGCCTAAACATGGGAAAATCCCATGGGCTGACATCCCCTAAAACCCGTTACAAAGACCCTAAAGGACCCTTTATTGGGTCCACTTAACCGTCAAAATTGGTGAGATCCGTGATCTCAGCTCCACCTAGGTGCTCCTTCTTCGAACAATGTGTCGAAGTCCAAAAGTGGGCCAAATATGACCAAGGTTTCCTCAAAACTTGGTCGAGGGCCAACAAGCCCCCAACACTCACCTGTGACTTGTCCCAAGTCACTCAGGTTTGGAAAGTGCTACTTTGAAAGCCTCGAGCTTAAATCGAGCTTCCTCGACTTGCTGCTTTGCATGAGCCTCCTGCTCAGTGAGCTCCTGGGTTGTCTTCTCTGTAACAGACCCTTCCAGGTGTTGTTCTATTGATGCAACCACTTGATCTAACTGTGTGCCTTGTCCATCAATTTCTTCTAACACCTTGCAAGCTTCGTCTTGCACAGGTTGTAGCTTCTACGTGAATTCCATTACCTTACCCTGGAGGGTAGTGATCTCTTTTTGTACTGTGCACTACTCTTGGGATCTCTTCATTCTTTCTACTGCGGTGAGCAACTTCATCTGTGCATGCAACGAAAATGCTTGTTGTTGTGCCTCATGTAACTACGCTTCTATCTTTCTTAGCTCTGGATCCTCGGTGAGGTGTTCGTATGTCTGGGAACTCCTAACACTTAGTTGTTTACATTTCAAGGCAAGGGATCTTATTCATAATACTATGTTCTTAGAGGTCTCCTCCCTCTAGTCACAAACCTCCTGCAGGGTGATCGGTACTGTTTGGGCCTCCAATTCTGTTATTCTAACCTAAAGCTATTGGTTGATCTCTACGATCTCTACTACTTAAGATTCGACCGAATCGTTCTCCTCCTATGCCAAGATTGGCACATAGTGACATGATTTAATCAACACTTCTTTCACCATGGCCCTCTCTGTGAGCAGCTTCTCTTTTTCTCTCTTTAGTTGGGATTTTTCCTCCTGAAAATTCGCTTGAAGCTCTACTTTCTCTCTTTCTTGGGCTGCTACATTGTCTTGCGCTTCTCATAATTGCACTAGGACTTTGGCCTTCTACTTTTTCAAGGCTTATATAGCCTTCACCTTCTCTTTCTGTTCTCTATGGAATCGGGCCTCTATTGTGTCCGAAATCCTTCTCAATTGGGCTATTTCATCCCCCAATTCTGCAGTTTGTGACGAGGAAGGTGCATACGGTGCAGTAGGTACTACGTGGACCAAGCGAACAATGTGTTGTACTTCCTTCAATTCCTTATTGATTCTTCCATATACCTCCTCCTTCTTCTCTCTGTATCTTTGTAAGATATCCTCGAAAGCGTCCTCCATAGCTCTATGGACTAGAATGGTGTCGTCCTTAGTGAGAGTGGCCTCCAACTAGGGCTTATTAGCGTGCATCTTCTTCCTTACTAAGGGTTTCTTTGAAGAAACCTTCCTCTTCTGCGGTGTCATTGTCCCAGTAGGGGAATCTTCAGGTGGTGTAGCTTCACCTCCTCCTTTCTCTTCTTCTCTTTCATCTCCTCCTCCCTAACCTTATGCTTTGTATCCTCCTCCTCGCATGTCAGACCCGTTATATTCAGAAGTGTTGTCCTCCTCATTGCTCTCTATATCCTAGACTTCCTCCTGCTTTTTCTTATTCTTTGTCCCACTGGAATGTATGACATTCTCAACTCGTGTGACTATGGGGCTTCCTATGGTGTCAGTGTCGGATAGTTTTGCATCATTGACAGATACAATAAATTCCTCCGACATGTCCTTTATAATCTGCTCCATATCTTCATCTGTCAGTTTGTAGTATGACTGTAGTTCTTCCCGGTTCTCATCTCTGCATGTGGTGATGTAGATGAAATGAGGATCAACACATAAATTTTCTATTGGTCGATACTAGTGTAAGGTGTGTGGTTTCATGCGTAGAAATGATTTCATGGCAACCTTTAACTATTGGTAGTATGCATGAAACAAAACATTGGACTGTCACTGCTTTTTCATGTCATTGGTGTACAACATGGTGGAAAACCGAGAAGCCAATGGATTCGAGGGTTCGATCTATGGGAAGTTGGCTCCTTCAGGAATTTTCCAAGAGTCAAATGTGACCAAAATGATCATCCAGCTGTAATGGAATTCATATCCCAAGTCATGGGCTTCACAACAATCCTTCTCTAGCTCATTGGCAAGGTAGTTCTCCCAGTTCATTTGCATGCCCTCCACACATTTTTGTGCGAGTTCCACCACAAACTTGGTGACCTATGTTGGGAGGTTATTCCTCATGATATTTCCATCTAGAAGTTGGCAAGAAAGGCGCATTGTGCCATACTGTATAGAGGCTACCTTGTAACCTCGCTTTTATTTTTCGAGTTCTCTGTAAGCTTCCTTGATGCGCTGCACCAGGGAGCAGTCCAAGGCCTTCCTTGAATAAAACAGCTGAGGGTCAGGTCCCTTCACACTTAAGCCTGTAATCTGGTGGATCAACATCAGATCCACAATAATCCTTCTATCAAGCCATAGGTATCTGCCATGATAGCACGACAAGAGGAGTTTAACGCAAGCATTAACCTCCTGGTAGTGGCCAAAATGAGGGAGCTTCATCACATTCAACATGGTAGACTGCGCCAACCCCTTAATCCATGGCTGTGAGACGAGTTGAGGCTTATTCTCAGTTGTCTTCGTGAGATAGCAATGGGGCACCAACATTGCGTAGTTATTCCAGTATCCTAAATTGAATTCATTGTTCTTTAATAGTGGGATCTATCTTAACTAACTCCCGACTATGCGTAATCCTTTCAGATTGTGCACAGTGAACACGATGTATTCAAAATCTCAGAGGATGTTGTTGTGGTTAACAATGGCAACCAAAGGTGGAATACAATTAGGTAGGATCAATGGGATCTGCTTCGCATTATCTAGATCACCACGGTGCTTACTTCACTGCTTAGTTATAGGGTTAACACAGCCAGAACGAATTCCATTCAAAGGGGAAGCCTATAGTCCCCTAGTCGATGACGCTTAAATACCTTTGGATATCGGTCTATCAGCCATTAGCTTCTTAAGGACTTCCTCGACACACTTCTCCAGTTCACTAGGTTCTCCCGACATTCTATCTTTTAAACAGACAGGCTAGGGTAGACAAACAGACATGCAGGGAAGAGAAATGGACAGGCAAGGTCTAGTTCCCAATAGCACAACTCAACATGTGGACAATTATATTCTTGTATCATTTAATCAAGGGTAGAAAAACGTTGTCCCGACGCAGTGACCGACGAGTTAAATAAGACGAGCATCATAACAGTTCCTTTCAACTTTATCAATAATCCTTGGACAATCCTCAACCTCATGACCAATAACCTTACAACAAAGACAAATAGGGCCTCCATTTGTTGGCATAGCAGAAAACCCAGGGTTCAATGCTTAACAATGCACCAAGAAAACCCTGACTACCGACCCTTTTAGCAACACCTGCGAAGCATTCGTGGTCTCACCCGAGGTAGAAGTAGGGGGGGTTACAGGATGTAGGTGTCTTTAACCAAGATGGGACAAAGATCTATGATACTAACACTTCACATGGGTTATGTTAACGCTTAATAAAGTGACATGCATTAGTTTATTCACCTTATTAACATCAAAGAAAATAATCTAAGATAGATCTAGCACAGTAATAACAAAACATTATGCGCCTTAAACACTTAGCACTATGGATCATATCTAGAATTTTAAAAAAAGTCACACATTTAAGCAACACACACATATCCATTACACATCTAATCTAAGCACTAAGAAAAACATAACAGAGATAAAATTGCACAAAACAAACCATGAGACACCATATATACATGATTCACCCTAGTGTGGGGCTACGTCCACCAACCGCTTCACCTCTTTTATTATGTGCTCAAATCTTAGATTCATTCACTCCTGTGAACAAAGCCACAGAGTCGAGCTTCACACCAGACAAGATATCTACGCACTGAGCACCAGATCCTCCTTCTAAAGCTATTTCAAATGCACATATCCAAAATCATATATCATAACACTTGCACCCTCTACAAAATCATAACCACATACATACATTCCTTTGCACAAAGCAACTTTGTTCACACATAACTAGATTTAATTTTCTTGCTTGCTACTTTTACAGTACAATATTCTTTATTTATATCTTACAAACCCTTAGAATAAGTCCTAAACATGGGAAAATACCATGGGCCGACATCCCCTACAACCCATTACAAAGACCCTAAAGGACCCTTTACTGGGTCCACTTAACCCTCAAAATCAGTGAGATCTCATCTTCGCTTGGGTGCTCCTTCTTCAAATAGTGTGTTGAAGTCCAAAAGTGGGCCAAATATGACCAAGGTTTCTTCAAAACTTGGTCGAGGGCCAACAACCCCCAACACTCACCTATGGCTCATCCCGAGCCACTCAGTTATGTTGTTTCACTGCCTTTAGTGTCACAACTAGCTTCTCAAAATTATCCTTTATTGTCACAATCTTATTTTTTACTTTTGTTTCCCATGCCAATATCTCTTTTGTAGTGTGCACAGTGATGGAATTATTCAACTTCTCTCCACTTTCTTGTACTAATTACTTTACTCTCCCTTGTGTTGTTGTAATTTCATTTGTTACTCTAAAAGATCCCTCCTGTAGTGGCTCAATCCTTTGTGCAAGCATCTTATATTATGCTCGGATTTGATGCATCTTTTGGTTCAATTCCATTTTCTTAATAATGGAATTCATTCACTCTATTGCTGGAATAGTGTTCATTTTATATGTGATCCTCAGCAATTTCTCTTGTGTAGTTAGTAGCCTTTGATTTAGGGCTTGTATCTATGCATTCTCCAATGATTGTCTCCATACATGTGTGCTTTCTTCATACAACTTAGCATGATATTCATCCAAGCTCTTAATGCTTTCCACTGTCATCACAATTTTCATCTCCTTCTCCTCGCTTTCTTTCAGTTTCATACTTGATGTAGTGTGCAATTCCAGGTCTACAATCTTCAAGCAGAAGCCCTGAATAGATTCACTGATCTTTGTCACTTTCTATTCTAATAGAGTGTCTACTTCCATTGGTATCGTTGAAATTAATGTTGAGTGGATTCAACCCTTGGTATGCACTCATACCATGTTGATATTTTACCACTCTACACAACACCCGATAGTTACCTCAAACAAAATCACTTTATCTACTAAAAGCACAACTAATTAATCAACTAAACATGTAGCGGAAACATAAACAAGGAAACAGAATAAAGCAAATAAGAACACCAAGATTTTCGAGAAAACACCATTGGAAAAACCCTGGTGGAAAAACCAATCCAATGATGCTTTTATTAAGGTCAAATCAAAGCCCGCTAAGAGAATTCTAGACTACAAAAAAACCTAGAAACTCATGTGTTTTTTTATGACCCTATACTAACACATTTCTCGAGACATCCACTACTTGTCCTTATATTCCCCATGGACATTCACGACTTGCTCCACTATGACCCACAAATATCCACGCCTATCGCCACTATGACTCGAAGATGTGTACATAAATCCCATAAGACCACTTGTGTACGACGTTCTACTTTCCTCTAGTATCTGTCCTTTGCAACCCACCCACAACTGCTTCTACTCTCTCTCCTTTTTGACCTGTATGACCTCTAGATGGAATTTTTTCTCCACCTATCCAAGATATTGAATCACATTCCTTCGTGATCCAACCCTCTCTGCATAAAAAATTAGATGAAATATCTTCACCCAACCCATGAGATCTCTTCACTCTACTGTAAGAAAAAGTCCTTATTTGCTCCTACAGTCCTCACACTAGCAAACGCCCTTATTTTCTATCTTCGATCTTGGCATCTCACAAAATATCTCAATGTTGGTGTCTCACAAAATATCCTCAACCTTGGCATCTCACCAAGGTCCCTTACTCTTGGCATCTCACCAAAAGTCTCTCGACCTCAACCTCTCATCAAGAGTCTTGACTGTGTCAACTCCCTCAACACAAGTGTCTTCCTCCTTCTCCTATCCTTGCTTTTATAATCATGAGTTATAATCTATTTATAATCTCCAAAGTCATCTATGGCTGAGATTACTTATTGCACACATTTATTATTTTGAATACATGTTGCATGCTAAGCATGTTCCTTAAATAACTCAATTCACTAACAAATACAATTTTACTTTGATTATATTGTTTAACTAAACTAAACTCAAGAATATAATATTCTTTGATGGGTTCCGCATGCTACACATGCTAAACACATTCCAATGAGGAAATTATCCGATGCTACCACTAACATCAACACTCCCTCTTAGCGAGTGAGGTAAAATAGATCCCGCACGGAGTTGGCTCTATATTCACTACCGGATCCGCTACCATGGCGCTCTCAAATCCACTTGATTGGCTTCTCCCTACCATGACACAGAAGTTATCCCTTCCATGATGTTCTAACGTGTCTCTGAAGACTCACAACCCTATGAACATGCTCCTAGAAGTCTCATACTCTTGAGCATCCTGCGTATTACATCGCTTTTAATGACTCCTTATTGGCCGAGTTAGAGGTTGATCCCTTCCCACTTTGAACTTGAAGGTTGACTCCTACAGGCTGCTCAACCTTGAGGAGCCCTCGTGTTCAGCAATTCTCTATCACTGGGTTACTGACAATTTCTCTGATAGGTTGTCCCTTTAGCCTATACAAACTTCTCTCGATCCAAAGACAATTGCTTTCTTTGAGCTAGATCCTATGGGCATGATAAGTTCATGTCCATATCAAAATAATACCTCATAGCCCTTATTCTCAATCAGCGATTGAGATCACACTCCTCTTTAGTTTTGGAACCCATGACACATCTTGCGTCTTAATGTGCCTCATTATGCCATCCAGAATGGAACTATTCCAAATCCCTTCATTGGATGTTTGGTCCCCATACCAAATTCCACATTCATCTATGATTCAGTCTCCATGAAGCTCTTGAACACCTCTCACACTCCTGTCATAGCGACCATTGACCACTATCTATCAACCATGCACTATCTCATATAGTTCCCAAGGAAGTCTGGTAAACAAGTAAGAACTATTTATGTTCAAACTTCTTGAAAAAATCATCAAATTGAGTATTTAGGATGCGACTTGCACCTCTAAATGCGGCTTTGAACTCCCCTCCTTTATTCTTATGTGGGAATTTCCCTACATAATGTCCAAACTTGTGACAATACAAAGAACTTGAATTTTCTGTGTCCTTCTTCTTCTTACCATTTTGAGCGGTAGACTCTCCACTGGAAATATTCTTGAACTTTCCCTTCCTCCACTGGAAATATTCTTGAACTTTCCCTTCCTTTCTTGGCTGGAAAGAGAAAATTTCTCATCATGGCTCATATTCAAACCATCCCTGGACTCTAATTGAGTCTCCTCCTAAATACAATCATTCCATAGTCTATAAGACCCTGAAATTGTCTCTCATTCATAGATCCCTTGCACAAATGGTTCCCAAGACTTGGGAATACCTCTCTATGCTACATTCACAAAATCAACATCATGTACTGTCTAGCCAGTCATTGCAAGATGATCTCAGATCTTTGTAATATTCAGAAGATAATTCACAACTGTGTCCTTACTGGACATCTTAAAAAATTGAAGTTGGTGCTTCAAATGTAGTAACAGGCCTTTATTATTTTTTTGGTATAGACTCGCCAAAGCATCATACATTTCCTTGGAAGATTTCTTCTCAGAAGTGTGTGGAATCAAGTGATCCTTCATGGATTCTAGCAACACCTTCTTGTCTTTCACTTCCTTCTTCTTGTGAACTACCAATTCCCGCAGATCAGTAGGAATTGCAAATGCATCTTCAATATACTCTTTGAGGTCATTCTCCTCCAATAGAAGAAGAATCTTTAACTTCCAAGACTAGAATTTTGTTTCCCCTTCTAACCTGTCCTCAATATTCAATGTGTTCACCATATTTAATATATGATATGATAACCCTATGCTAGAACTACCCTGTACTATACTATATGACCTATCTAGGATTTTTCCTTCTTTGACTCATGGATATCTGTGACTCGTCCTTATATGACCCATGGATGTATGTGACTATCTACATTGTGACTCACGAATGCCTCTATATACCTGCAAAAACACTTGTTCTGCCCAACATTGTTGTTTCCCTAAAAAAATTTCCTTTTATTTCCTCTGCTGGTTATCAAACTGATAAGATATATTCTCTTGGTTTCCTCCCTTCTCGGAATAGGCCCTGATACCATGTTGAAATTAATCATGAGTGGATTCAACCCTTGGTATACACTCATACCATGTTGATATTTTACCACTCTAACCAATACCTGGAAGTTAGCTCAAAGAAAATCACTTTATATAGTAAAAGAATAGTTCAATAATCAACTAAAAATGCAACGAAAGCATAAACAAGGAAGCCAAATCAAGAACATAAGAACACCAATATTTTTGAGTAAACATAACTGGAAAAGCCAGTCCAATGATGATTTTATTAAGCTTAATTTAGGGCTCCCATAACATGGATAATTTCCTACTGAGAAAAGTATGCAATGTGGACAAACCTGGAAACTCCTATGCTATTGTGCGGCCTTGTACTAGCACGTTTCTTGAGGCATCCATGAATTGTCCTTCTGTTACACACAAACATCCATGACTTGCTCCACTGTGACCCACGAATTTCCATGACTATAACCACTGTGACCCACACATGTGTATGAAAATATTGTACGACCACTTTTGTATGACAAACTACTTTCATCTGGTATCTATCCTTTGAAACGCACCCGTGGTTGCTTCTGATATCTCTCCTCCTTGACCTATATGACCTCTATATGGAATTCCTTCTCCACCTATCCAAGATCTTTAATCACATTCCTTCGTGATCCAACCCTCTCTCTATTAACACTTGGATGAAATATATTCATCCAACCTATAATATCTCCTCACTCTAGTGCACGCAAAAGTCCTTCTTTTCTCTTACTCTCCTAACACTAGAAAAAGTCCTTCTTCACTATTTTTTATATTGACATCTCATCAAAGATATTGATCTTGGAATATCACCAAATATCCTCAACCTTGGCATATCACCATTGTCCCTTTCTCTTGGCATCTCACCAAGAGTCTCCCGAACTCAACATTTTGTCAAGAGTCCCAACTCTGTTGACCCCCTCAACACAAGTGTCTTCCTCTTTCTCCTAGACTTTATTTTATAATCATGAATTACAATCTATTTCTAATCTCCAAAGTGATGTACGGATGAGATTACTTCTCACACCCACTTAATATTTAAAATACATTTTTCATACTAATCATGTTCCTTAAATATCTCAATTCACTAATAAATACAATTTTACTTTACTTAATTCCTTTTAACTAAAGAAAACTCAAGACTAGAAGATTCTTTGACGACTTCCACATGCTAGACACAAACCAATGTGGGAGTACCTGTCTGATTCTACCACTAACATCAATAAGTATCTATGGAAAGTTGATATATACTTATTCCATGGTGTTTATCGATCTTCCTACTATCTATTCAGCCTCACCCCACTCCTTCACTAGTCTATTATATTATGCATGTAATGATACATTGTCTTCGTTCAACTTAGCGAACTCCATTCGATGTTGACTCTAGGAACAGATGAATTTCCTTTGTTACACTTGACTGCAAGTTGTGTAACACATCTGCTGACACATGTGGCAACACTAAGTCAATGTGACTTAGTTCCTTTGCACACTCCTGCATCTCTATTGATGGAAACTCTAGTGCCATTTTTGTAAGCTTCAAAATACGATGCTCTCTTGATGTTGAAATTGGTTTTGATGTTATCAATTTTGATCATGTAGTATTTTTCGTACTCTCTATTTTTTCTTCTTCTCCTATTCCGATTGACACAATCCTGGTTGCCTCCAAAATCTGACGTAGTGTAGCAATCTGCACCTTCATATCCAAGTGAAATTCCTCCTCTTTCTGCATAGCTCGCAAAAATGATTCTTCCATGACTTATTTAAATTGATAACCAATTTTCTCTAAGTCATCCTTTGTTAGTTCTCTCGTATTCATTGTATTTGATGCTTTCATTTTCTTATGTTGGTGTGTTGATAACTCTGTCGAATGCTCCTTCTTTTCTTTAACGTGCAGTAGAATTTATTGAACATCCTCTGTGCCATTTATTTTTTCTCCTCATTACTCATCTACTTCTTCCTGATCCTTCTTTGGTTGTGTCTCTTTCTATGCTAATTCTTTCACTAGGGTTCTCCACTCTTCATCCAATTAATTTATAATATCATTGAAATCTTGGTTTGTCAACCTGTATCTAGCTGAAAACCATTGTTGATCTAGATCCTTCTTTGCCTGGATATACATATGTTGTTTTCCTAACTTAAATCACCCAATGCCCCTATATGCTTAAACTACCTGTGGTTTTATGCATGTGGTATCTTCAATGCATTTATGGATAGTCTCCTTGTATATGTAAAATTTTATGTTATTTTCCATCTATCTATTCTTATGCGCAGAGTGCCACAATGACACATATCTCACTGCCAATAATGGTTTCTTTGTTCATTCTAATAAATACATCTCTTCTATCTCCCTCCATGCAATTGATCATATCAAAATTAGTAACCATGCGTAATGGAACTCTGTGCCTTTCTCCGGTGCCTCCTTCCAGTCGATTAAAAATGGATCCACGATAAATGTTGATCAGTTCATGATTACTCCTGTGACGCACTTCTCCACTGCTTATATGACTCCTTCTGGCACATGATCCTTGCAAAATTTTCTTAGTATTTTACAGGCCAACACATGTGTCACAAATTTTACTATATCCTCATTGATGCTCATGATGCATAGTTCGTGCAGTCCTGTGAATGTACCATACTTTTCCTTCATCTGCTCGGATAAGGAATTTTCCTTCATATTATCTATGAATAATGGTAGAGAGTATTCACATGTTGTTGGAAATCTTGTAATGCGGGAAATCAAATGGGTGTCAATGGACATTTCTTTGTCCAACCACAAAACCTCTCCATGAAAACAACTTAGCAATAGTTTGACGCTGATTTTTTGTCTATCCGCTCCTCCCAAAATGGGGTATCTCCAACATATGCAATATTCACGTTTGTTTCAACCCTTTCGCCCATTCCTTGGCTCAAATGTGACTACAATTGATTCAGGGACCATTCCTTCTCACAAATAATTATGTGATGGTAGCTCTGGAAACTTCTTTGGATCTTCCAAGTTGTGGTTTGCATACCTTAGAGTCCCTACTGTACCCACCATATCTCCTTTGATAGTGAACCCAGTTAGGATCAGTGGTGTGACCATGTAATATCTTTCCTCCTTCTACAACCTTCCTTGCTTCATTGCAAGCTTTCTTAGTGGCACATACGTTCAGGAAAATTTTCAAAAATCCGGTTTTCTTCTTCTATCCCTGGGACTTCTTCCTGTACTGGCACTACTACTTTCTCACTGCATTGTTTCTTTGTTATTGATGTATAATATCCTATTTTTGGAAGCACTATAGCTCTTTGAAACACACTTATCTCTCTTTACAACACACTCAATGCTCTCTTCACCGGACTTGAATTTTTCTGCAACATTGGCTCTCTCTAGCTCTTTGTTTTCTTGAATGTGCATGCACCAATAAACTTTTCTCATCTCCCTTGCTATGATTTTATAGCTTTCCACCAACTTTTAACTTCCTCTTTGTGCCCAAACCTGTAGTCCCATTTGATTGAACTCACATTCAATTCCTTCCATCTTCTGCATGAAATTTGTACTTATCAGGCGAATCATGGTCTAGAATTGTCATCTTGTCAGGATCTTTGTTTCCCCTTTCCATTTATGACTATGTGTTTATTTCATATTTCCATCATGTTTTATCGTTAATTCCTTTCTCGTCATTTGTGCAGATATTTATCTTGGCTTTTCAATTTTCCTTTCTATGCGCAATTCAATTTTCCTTCCTTTCCACGACATTTCCTCTTCTTATAACTTGAATTTTTGATCCATAATTTCAATTCTCTTATCTTTTCAAATTCCTCAAGTAATATTATTGCTTTATATTTTATTTTTATTTTTCTTCTATAATACACTATAATACAGATACTATGGTCTACATATTTGCACTCAGACTAGTGTGTGGAAGGATGACTGTCCCTATATAGTTTCATATGACTAATGTTTACCAGTCCTTCCATAACTTCCCCATTCAATGTATCCAATTGAACAACACATGCATATTCCTCTGATACTATGCATGACAATTGATCCGGTCCTGAGTTTAAATTTCCTGGTTTCACAATTGCTTCAAATGCATACTCCTGGAATAGTAAAAACCATATTGATATCTCGACCCCAACACTAGCTTATTGACCAAGTATCTCAATGAAGAACGATATGTGTACATTTTACAATGAGAACCTAGTAGATAATGTTTAAACTTTTGCAGTGCATACACCATTGTCACTACTTCATGTTTTTTAGTAGTATAATTATGTTTCATAGTTGACAATTTCCTGCTGGAAAATGCAACGAGCTGATCTAAATATCCTTCTCCTAGATTTTCTAGAATTGCGCTTAATGTTATAGAAGATGCATCTACATGGACATGGAATTCCTTCTTCCAATATGTAAATACCAAAATCGGGGTGGTAACTAAATTTTTCTTCAAATTATCCAAACTCTTCTGACATTCCTCATTCCATTGAAATTTTACCTTCTTCTTCAACAACTTTTCCAATGGAGTTTTGATTTGTGCATATCCCATAATAAACTTCCTGTAGTACCATGTATAACCCAACATTTCTTGTAATTGTCGCACTGAAGTAGGTGGTGACAAATAAACAATTACAACAATGTTCACAGGATCAACCAACAGTCTTTGTTTACATACTACATGGCCCAAAAAAATACCAAATGGTGTGATAAGACACACTTATTTAAGTTCAATGATAAGCTATATTTACTGCATCTATCCAACATCAAGCGCCAAGTTTCAAAATGGTCTTTTAGCAAACTAAACACTATCCATTCATCCAAGTATACTTCCAGGAACTTATGAATAAACTCTTTAAACACTGCTACAACCACTCTAGAGAATATTGTTGGTGCATTCTTAAATCCAAAAGGAATAACCATGTACTGGTAGCATTCCCATTATGTCACAAATGTAATATTATGTTTATCTTCCTGCGTAATCTTAATATGATGATACCCTGAAAATACATTAGTGAATGAGTAGGCTTCCTATCCTCCTACATTCTCCAAGACTTCATCTGTAAATGGAGAAGGAAATGGATCATGTAAGAAAACATCATTTAATTTCCTCAAATCTACAAAAATTTGAATTCCTCCTATCTTCTTATCATGAACCACCATCGGACTAATCCACTCTGAATCTGTGACAAGTTCAATAATTCATGCTTAAAACATCATGTCTATATCTTCTTTCACCTTATGCTTATATACCGGGTTCAATCGATATGGTATTTTCTTCACAGGCTTAGCATCTAGCTTCAAAGGGGTCTTCATCTCTCCTAGCTCTCGATCAATCCCTTTCATCTTTGAAAATGCAGTCGAGAATAGAATCTGATATTCATGCAGTAAATAAATAATTGTTTCAATAGTCTCTTCATTCCAGTAATCTCCTATGTTCTCAAACTTGGAATTATTCTTTGTAACGATATTCACTTTTCTTGTTTTCAATGGATTTACATATACATTTGATTCAAGCTCTGGACCTTCTACTGCGAGTTCTCCTTCATTTTCTAGTACTTGTAAATTTCTTGGATATTCATCCTCTTAGTATTCTCCAACTACATTATAGCATTTCAAAAATTTTCGAATCTTTGCATAATATATATGTGCACTACATATGGGTACAAAGATATCTTCCTTGATAACCTGCAAAGCGATTTCTACTGAAGGGGTATCATCTTCAAAACTTAAATTAAACTTGAAGTTGTGAGTCAACTCTTCCCTATCTATTGTCTCTGTGTGCACTTCCAATTCTAAATACTAGCTCTTTGGAATCATATCTAGAGTGCATATAAACAAGTGCATTCATTCTTTCTTCGGTATTGATATCCATGTTGCAATGCACTGTGTAACATGCTTTGTAGGAAAAATTAGCCCTGTATAACTCCATGCAATATATTATTTTATTGCTCCAAATCTGACCTGTAACAATCTTTTACATTGCTGCCAATCCTCTATGTCCTTATGCTCATCCCACTATCTTCCAGAAGTACCTTTCTGTGTGACATATAAAGCTAACGGTCTTTCTTGATATGGTATCTGCAATTCAAATTCCTTTATAAAAGAGTTTATGGTTATTATTCCATCATAGTTTGGGGGATCAGATACCTCAGTTCCAATCCATCGTAATGCACATGCAGTTAATATGAGCACATATCCTTGTTGATACTTCATGTAATATCTATTGTCAATGCTCTAATGTGTTGTTTGAATCATATGCACATGAACTAATACCTTGTCAATAGAGTTCACCATCAGCAAAAGGTTTCACATAGTCATCCATCTGCATAGTCACTTTATAAAGGTTATTGAGCTCCTTTCCCTTTGTCGGTTCAACATATATTCTCCCCTCTATGGGATCCAATGGTGCAGTAAATTTCCAGTTTCCTTCTTCAAAGACAATATGTCTCTTATTCACATCAATGAGAGTATGGTTATCAAAATCCCAATCAAGTCCTAGTAATGTTGGATAAGTCTTACTTACATCTACTATCTCGATTACTTGTAAATAAGATATAATGTGCACTCCATCAATGTTAACATTCATCCCTAACAACCTTCCAATCGAAACAATCTTATGTTGATTTACTAACCTCAACTAAATAGGTGACTAGATTAACTTTGGTTTTCCCATCGTCTCCCAGGTATCCTTCGGAAGGACATTCGCATCAGATCCAAGGTCTAAAATGACATTATCCATGTCAAAATATCCTATTCATGAATTCATTCGAAATTCCCTATTCTTCCTTCTCTTGCGATGTACCTGGTTAAATTCTCATTGTACGACAGAGGATTATTTATCTTGCACGAATGGATTGATCATCCCGTGGAGTGTGTTTAACGCAGTCTAATCCTTTATTAATTCTAAACAATTTTTTAAGAAAATTCTCAGCGTACTTACCTTCTCAACTTTTCTTTATGAATGGTCATAGACTTGAGGCATGTGATAGATAGGTGGCCTATCATACACCATTGGCATAGTCGAAGTCACTTCCAGTGCGACATATAAATCTAATGGTCATTCCTGATATGGTATCTACAATTATAATTCCTTTATAAAAGATTCTATGGTTTTTATTCCATCATACTTTGGTGGATCACATACCTCAGTTCCAATCCATCGTAATGCACATGCAGTTAATATGAGCACATGAACTTGTTGATACTTCATGTAATATTTGTTGCCAATGATCTAGTTCTTCTTTTGAATTTGATGCACATGAACTAATACTTTGTCAACTGAGTGCACCATCAACAAAAGGATTCACATAGTCATCTATCCATGAAGTCACATTATAAAGGTTACTTAGCTCCTTTCCCTTTGTCAGTTCCACATATATTCCCCCCTCTATGGGATCCAATGGTGCAGTAACTTTCCAGTTTCCTTCTTCAAAGACCATATGTCTCTTATTCAGATCAATTAAGCTCTGGTTATCAAAATCCCAATCAAGTCCTAGTAACACTAGATAAGTCTTACTTCCATATACTATCTCAATTAATTATAAATCAAGTATATTGCACAATCCATCAATGTTAACATTCACCCCTAACAACCTTCCAATGGAAACAATCTTATGTTGATTTGATAACCTTAACTAAATAGGTGACTAGATTAACTTTGATTTTCCCATTGTCTCCCAAGTCTGCTTCAGAAGGAAATTAAAATAATATCCAAGGTCTAAAATGATATTATCCATGTCATAATATCCTATTCACGAATTCAATCAAAATTCCCTATTCATCCTTCTATTGTGATGTACTTGGTTAACTACTCGTTGTATGATAGGGGATTATTTACCTTGCATGCATTGATCAATCATCTCATAGAGTGCATCTAAAGTAGTCTCATCCTTCACTAATTATAAACAAATTTTCAAGAAAATTATCAGTGTACTTACCTTTCTAAATGGTCATAGACTAGAGGCATGTCATAGATAGGTGGCATGTCATACACCATTGGCGCAGTCGAATTCGATGCTATCCATTCTTTCTCCAACAGTTATTTCCTTGCTTGCGTGTATGTTTCTTTGTCCCTTCTAGGGTCAAACAACGAAGGATGCTCTACTTATTTCCTTACCCATTGCTCAGTCTGCTTTCCTTTCTCTCTTGCATCATCTCCTATTCTCTCCCCTCCGTTCATAAATTTTTCTACCTTAGGTTGTTCGCCATGCTCTTCTATAACTATCATCTACACAATCAGGTTACTCTTTTATTGCCACTTCATGATCAACTATGGATAGTCTTATGTGGCATGGTCCATTTGTGTACAGTAAGTGCATGTCATGCAAGGATTAATACAATCTTGTGCCAAATTCCAGAATGATTACAATTATAACATATAATAAAACCTCTTCCTATGCCAAATCCTCCTCTTCTGCAACCACTAAATCCTCCTCTTCCTCCTTGATTGTAACCTCTCTGAGTATTATACTATGGTACTCCTCCTTCTAGTTCTTCTTCCCCTTAAATTTTGTAGGCATCTGCGGTGCATTCTCTCATAAGATTGAATGTGAGACATTCCTTTTCATCATGTCCTATTGACTTGCAAAAATTACAAAATAAGTTCTTAGCAGTGCTCTCATACTTTTTCATCAATGGAAAAACATTCAAGTGATGTCCTACTATTCTTCATATTTCACAATATACTCTTTCTCCTAGTTCCAAGGGGTTTAGGGATCTTGTAGCCAAATATTATATAAAAGATATGCACTCATTCTTATGATGACCTTCTGTTCTTCATGTACTACACCGAAATTATTCATGATTTTCCTTTCCTTTAGCCAGTTCCTGCAACTGAGTGGTCATTGCTGCTAAATGTGACTGGACCTGAGCCATCCCTGTGCCATTTTCTCCTTGAGGGGAATATTCCAATTTCATGGGGATTTATAGCGCTTCATATTGCGACATAATCTTGTGTTGCATCAAAGGGCATTGTGTATGTGGTAACAATCTTGCAATAAACCATTCCCTATGATTCTCATATGGAATATGGAAGGTCAATCGATCCTTCAATATCTTGAATTTTTTTATTGAAATCCCATACCAATTAATTTTGCAGCTTCTTGATCTCTTTCAGTTCTATAATACAATGTTACTCAAATTCGGTTTTTGGAATTCCTTCAACAAAGCATGCCTAATTTCTTCCAAGGATCTAGATTGTCTCGCATGCATAGTATCCTGATACTTCATACACCATAGCAATGTGAGATCTCTGAAATGTGTCGCTAACCATGCAATATTCATAGCATTGTCCTAGACATTCTTCACTATCCATATAGCTTCACATACAAACAAATGATGTTCTATATATTTTGAACCTACTCCATGGAAAACAAGCATTCTCAACATGGGGTCTACTCCCACCATCGTGTATTGCACGATATTCTTCCCTAGTGACATTAAGTGATTCTAAAACTAAAACACTTGCTCGAATGGTGGTAGTTATCTCTGAGAAGAAGTACACCATACGACATTAAGCCTTTAAAAGATGAGGTATTGTGTGATATTTCTCCCCTTGAAGTTTGTGATGTTCTTTTAGGATAACCATATTTGTGGAAGCTTCATTCTGTGTATGATTCTAGACCTCGTAGTGTTATTATTACTTTGGGTAGACAATTGTAAAGGATAATAGAGGTAGTGTTGCCTAATGCTATTTATTTAATCTCTCCTAAGAAATGCAGTAAGGTCATTTCACAGACCGGGAAGTTAATCTTCTTTGTGATCCGTTCTCACAGTAAGAAGAAGGTCGTCACCACATCTATGGCCTCTACACAGAGCCTCTCTTTGCAGAAGAAGCAAGTGGATGGGATCGTGGAAGAATAAAGAGACATCATCTCCTCGCCCATCGGGGTACCAATGCACTGCCAAGTCAAGAATCCAATCGATCTGAATCTCGATGCACCTCTACCTAATGGACCAATATATCTTTTCTCGCCAATGGAAAATGATGAAATCAATTGTTAGATCCAAGAGATTCTTGAAAAGGAGCACATCAGACCCAACCCCTCCCCTTGTGGACGCCCGATTATACTGGTGTAGAAGAAGGATGGGACTTGGTGACTCTACATTGATTACAGAGCCTTACAAAATATCATAGTGAGGAATTGGTACCCAATTCCTAGGATTGATGAACTTCTTGACCAACTCAAGGGGGAAAAGTTCTTAAAAAAGATTGACCTAAAGTCTGACTACCACCAGGATCCCATCGAAACAACTGATGTATGGAAGACATCCTTAAAATATAAAGAATGTCTCTTCGAATGGTTGGTCATGCCCTTTGGCTTAAAAAATGCACCAACCACTTTCATGAGGTTGATGGATGATGTGTTGTGACCCTTCAACAACTCCTTTTTGGTCGTATATTTTGATGACATCCCCATCTTCAACAAAACTTAGGAGGAGCACATGTTACATATTCAACAAGTCTTGAGCACTCCACAGCAACACAAGCTATATGCTAACTTGGAAAAATGTTCTTTTGGCATGAACATGGTCCAATACTTGGGCTACATGATTGATGAGCATGGGGTACATGTTGATATAGCTAAGATCCAAGACATCCATGACTGGCCAACCCCGACCACACTAACCGAGCTTCGGAGATTCTTGGAACTGGCCAACTTCTACCGAAGGTTTGTGTTGGGATTCTCCCATATTGCATGGGACCTCATCCAGGTAACCTAGGGCAGTGGCAGGGAAAAGTTCATCTGGGGGAAGGAACAATAACAAGCATTCGATGATATAAAGCATCACTTGTGCTCAACTCCAATAATCTCCTTTCTCGATCTGCATCAACCGTTTGATATCAAGAATGATGAATCTGACTATGTTGTAGGCGTAGTTCTCATTCAACACAACCATCCGATGGCATACCATAGTGAGACACTCTCAGATAATGTCTAGAAATACCCCACCTATGAAAAGGAAATTTATTCCATTGTATAAGCCTGTCATCAATGGAAACATTACATTCTGGGAAAGGAGATGATCATCCACACCGATCACAAGCCTTTTTAGTTCATACAGAAAAAGGGGAAATTGCATAAGGACTACCATCATAAGTGGTCCACCTACCTGCAACAGTTCCATCTCAACATCAAGCATAAGACAAGGATCTCAAATCGTGTTGTTGACTGCCTCAGTCGATCTCCTGTGGTTGCACTCAGCAAGGTTCTCTATTGGCACAGGGGTAGACCCAGGGTTCAATGCTACAACAACGCACCAACAAAACCCTAACTACCAACCCTTTCGGCAACACCTGCGAAGAAGATGAAGTCTCACCCGAGGTAGAGGGAGGGGTGGTTGCAGGACTCAGATGTTTGCAACCTTTGTTGGGACACCGATCTATGATTACAACACCTTAACAAAGCACTTAACAGTTATAGTTCATCAGTATTTAACCAGTATCTACTTTGCAAATAAAACCCTAATAACAGAGCAACATAGTATTCACACAGATCCAATATAATAAAGCACTAAGCACATCAACATAGATAAGATCTAGCATTCATTCACATTATTCTTCACTAAGCTATCATATTCGATTCTTCTAAGCATATATCAATGCACAAAGCATTTAATCACATAAACGAGAGGGCAACCATAAAGCACAAAGCATCCATAACACATAATATACGTTGTTCACCCCCACCCTAGGGCTATGTACACCAACTCTTCTTCTCTTTTATTATCTTTGGTCAATGAGCTACATGCAGAGAGACACAAGATCTAACTCTGCATAGGATAGGAGACTTGCGCACTTCGCTAGATCCTCCTTCCCTGAGTTACAACACAAATCCTTTCACAGTATCTTACAATCACTTACACTTAGCTTTGCACTTAGCTCACACAGTACGCAAAAAGTAATTACACTTACTACTTGCACTTAGCACCTAGGATCACGTAGATGCATCTGCACTTAGCTTACATACACACCTAATTACATCGCCTAGATTTCTATTTATACATTACAAACGAGGCATAAACATGGGTAAACCCATGGTCTAACATCCCTATACCCGTTACATAAGCCCAAAACCAAAAAATCCCAAAAAAGGGGTCGAGATCCCACAATCTCTACTTCGACTTACGCTCTGCCTTTGACAACCTATCAAAGTCCCAAAAGTAGGTCAAACCTGACCAAGGATCTCAAAACTTGGTGAAGGGCCAACAGGCCCCCAACACTTACCTGTAACACATCCTAAGTCACTCTGGTCTAGGTAGCTCTGCTTCGAAAGCCTCACTCTTGGCTTGAGTTGCTTTGAACTCTTGGATTACTGCTTCTTCGATAGGTCCCTCTAAGCGTTGTTCAACTGCAGTGACGAATTACTCCAGTTCTGTTCCTCAGCCTTCAATCTCTACGAATACTTGGCAAGCATCATCCTCAATTGGTTGGAGTCTTTGAGTCACTTCCATTACTCAGTTGTGAATGGTGTGGACCTGTTGTTGGGAATTTCACTATTCTTGGGATTGCTTCATCCTTTCGACTGCTGACAAGGGATTCAACTATGCCTGTACTGTTTATGCTTGCTGCATTGCCTCCTGGAGCTGTGAATCCAAAGTCTTTAATTCAGAATCCTCGGTGAGTCATGCATAAGTCTAGGCACTGCGATCACTTAGTTTTTTACATTCCATGGTGAGGGCCTTAATTCTTTCAACTGTGCTTCGAGCAGTTTCTTCTCTTTGATCTCATACATCCGACAGAGTTCTAGGAATTGTTTGGAGATATAAGTCTATTATTATTTGTTGTAGCTGCTGGATAGCTTCTATGAGCTGTGCTAATTGATGTTCTACTCGGTCTTCTTCCTTGGGCTCTAATGTTTTCATAGAGCGAACTTCTCTATCGACTAGTTCTTTGAATCCCAGTTGTTCTGTGATGAAATTTTCTTTTTATTTCTTGGCCTACGCTCTCTCTTCTTTAAACTTGGCTTGAAGGTCCTCTTTATCCTTTTGTGCAACTCGATGTTGATCTACCATTTCTTCTTGTGCTTGATTCAGGGCCACTGTGGCATGTTCTTTCTCTTCCTATGCTCAACCAAGGCGGGCTTCAGTTGCATCAACTAATCTGCGGAGTTGGGCAAGCTCATCTCCCAACTTTGGTTCTTTTGATGGTGGGGGCATAGTGGATACTGCGTGGATGGAGTGAAGGGCCTATTGTACCCATCTCATCTCTGTTTTGATTCTGTCATACAAAGCTTCTTGCTTGGCTTCGTTGTTCAGCAAAATGTCCTGCGAAGCATTTGATACGACTGCGATGATGAAATCAAAGTCATTGATCATGAGTACATTCTGAAGCTTCATCTTGCTTGCTTTGGATTTCTTCCACGATGTAGGTTTCTTGTGGGAAACCTTCATTTTCTTTAATGGATCTGCGTCATCAAGAGGGTTCCGTGGCAGGGTTACTTCTCCTTTCTCCTTCTTATCTTCTTCCCCTGCCTTTTCTTCTTTCTCCTCTTTGTCCACCTCGTCACCTCCTCCTCTACCAGGTGAATCTAAGAAAGTCTCTTCTGATGCGCTGATCAGTTCCTGTACATCTTCGTTCTGCTTCCTTCTGATACTGTTGGGTGCATTATACTCCTCGCTGGTAGCTACCGAGATTATAATGAGGTTTGGGTCAAACAATTTTGTCTTAGCAACTGGTATAAGGAACTCTGCAGGCCATTCCTTAGTGATTTCTTCCAGGTCCACCTCGGTGAGCTTATAGTATGACTGAAGCTATTCTTAATTCTCATCTGCGCATGTGATGGTATATATGAAATTCCTATCTGTGCGAAAATTCATAAGGGGTTTGAACCTGTCCAGAGTATTTGTCGTTATCCATGGGAATGATTTGATAGCCTTTTTCAGCTGCAGGTAGTAGGTATGGAATACTGTGTTTGATTGTCGTTGTTTTCCCATGTCGCTCGAGTACCAAAGCATGGTGAAATTCCCAGCAAGTGGTTCGAACGACTTAATGTTTGGGAAGGTCACACCTTCCAGAATATCCCAAGCTATAAACGCGATGAGGATCAGCAGCCAGCTAAAGTGGAACTCATAGACCTAATCCTAAGATTTGTGGAAATCGACTTCTAGTTGGTTGACTAAGTACTTCGCCTAGTTCATCTGTAATCCCTCCATGCACTTTCCTGCAAGGTCAACCACAAACCCTGTGACCTGCATGGGTTTGTTACTTTGGACTAGGTTACCAACAATCAACTAACAAGTGAGGTGCACTGCACCATTCTGAATGGAGGCTACCTTGTAGCCTCACGTCCCCTTCTCTACATCGCCATAAATGTCTTTAATCTTATGTGCCAGGGTGCGATCGAAAACCTTCCCTAAGTAGAAGTCCTATGGATCGGGTTCCTGCATGCTCAATGCGGTGATCTTATGGATCATTGCCGGATTGACAGTAATATGTCTGTCTAACCATAAATAACTGTGGTGGAAGCATGACAGCAGGATTTTAATGCATGTGTTAACCTCATAGTGCCTTCCAAAGTGTAATATTTTCATGACATTAAGGATAGTGGACTGTGCGACATTCATGGTCCATGGATGGGGAATGATATTTGATCTCTTTCCCTTCATCTTAGTCAAGTACTTGTGAGGTGCGATAATTTCGTAGGTCTTGCAGTCCCCTATATTATAGTCACTGATATTTAAGGTTGAAATCATATTCAACTGTAGTCTAATTGCGTGTATCCCCTTCATGAGGTACGTCGTGATGATTGTGTACTCAAATTCCCTCGGGACATTGTCACGGTTCACCGTGCCAGCTAGAAGCAGGATGTAATCGGGCAGAACAGACGAGATTAACTTCACATTCGCTAAGTTGTCCATGCTCTTGGTTCTTTTCTCATCTGCAACATGGGATGGTTTAGATCCACGAGAAGTTGACGGGGAAGCTTGCACTCCTCATGTCGATGAAGCTTGAACTCCTATGGACATCACTCTGTCTTCCATAAGGTAAAATAGAACTTCTTCGATGACTTTCTCTGCGGTGCTGAGATCTTCTGACATACACGCTCAGATCAAATAACTCAGGTGGATGAATGAATGCTCAAAGCAATGGAACAAGTGTCAATCTCAATACACATAGTGTGGTAGCAGTGAGTTCTCTTGTCATCTTGGATACAATTTGCAAAAGTGTTCTCGGTGCAATAGTCGACGGAATAAGTAGACAATGATGTAACATATCTTCTTGAATGGACAAGAGGCCTTCATCAATGCAGTTTTGTCCATTACAGTGCGGTCCCAATGTTCCAATGACGAGCTTTCTGGTCATAACTATTGTTATAACCATTCGGGGCATTAGGATAATGGTTATAATGATTTCAATGGCTATATCTCTCCACCATGGAAAAGTGCCATGTTGTGTTGTTCTGAAATCCCAACGAAGTTCCAGTTTTGCAAACCTTCCCTCTGCGAAATCCCCTCTAGGACTTTCTATAACTTTTCTATCTTTGGTTTCTTCTTACTGAGTTTTCTAGCCTTCTTCCTAGTTATCTTTGTCTCGGTATTCCTCTTTCCACTTTGATTCTTATCTCCTTTTGGTATAGTAACTTCGTGTTGTTGAGATTCTTTCGTAGGGTTCAAGGGAAATACTTCTTCTCTGTTTGGGGTAGGTGCTTTGTTCTTCTATGAATCTTCTTGTGTTCGTTCAAATTCGACATCCAAGTTTCTGGTTTTAAATAGCTTCGATATGTTCTCTTGTTCCTCAATCAAGTGCGCTATCTTCTTAGTCATGAATTATTTAAATTCTTGCTTATTTTATTCTAAGACTTCCTCTTCTTTTCTTCCAGTATGATTTCTCTCAATCTAGGGTTTTCCTAATAACATAGCAAATGGGGCATTGTTCTCAATAAATTTAAAAACCTCAAAATCTTCCTCTGTCATAGTTCCATGAGCACTCATAACTATCTGGGTGAGTCTTCCACATAGGGTTATAATCTTTCCTCTAAATAATCATATTCCTCCTAATGAAGGAATCATAGCAGGCTTTCCTAAAATTTCGTAGGTTCTTTCTGTCATAATATTCATCTGTGTTTCCTCATCTAGAACACAGTCCATGTTGAAGTCTCTTATTCTTGTTTCTATGCACTCTTTTTCTTTGAAGTTCTTTGATAAGTTGATATTTCGGTGATCATTCAGGGTTTCTTTCATTTGTAATAATACAGTCTCTGATTCTTTCTGGGGTTCTGTCGTGGTCTTAGTTTATTGATCTTCCTCAGGGTTTTCTTGTCTCATATTCATTCTTTCAACCTTAGCAATCATTCTAGGGAAATCCAAAACTTCATGATCCATAGATTGACAACAAAGACAACTAGGTCTTCTACCAAGGCATTCATTGGCAAGATGTCTTGATCTTTTTCAATTATAACAAATATTTAATCTTCTCTTTCTTTGAAATGGTCCCCAACCTTTCCTATACTATGCACTAGGATCATAGTAGCTAACCTACAAAAAATTCTTTCTTGGTTCTTGCATCCATTTGTTAGTCCAAACATTCTTTCTATGCATAGGAATAGCATATCTTTCATTATTTTTATCATATCTACTCATATCAAACCTTCTTCCATCTAGATGTTCCCTACTTCTCAAGATAGGACAAAATTTATCAAACATACCTAGATCCATACTTTTGAAACAAAAATTTCCACTTATCTTTCCTTTTTCAATAAAAACTTTTCACTGTTCTTACCTTTAACAAAGCACAAAGCCTTTAGATCTTACCTCTTTTCTTCATATCTGACTTTTCTTCTTAGCACGAAGCTTCACAAGTTAAGTAGACTACTACACAGTAAAGCAACATATCTACGCACAAAGCTTTCTTTTATTCAGTTCCCAACAATCACAGTTTCATGTCCCAGCAATGTAACCATTTGTTGGCACAGGGGTAGACCCAGGGTTCAACGCTACAACAATGCACCAACAAAACCCTAACTACAGGCCCTTTAGGAAACACCTGCAAAGCAGATGAAGTCTCACCCGAGGTAGAGGTAGGGCTGGTTGCAATACTCATATGTTTACAACCTTAGTTGGGGAATCGATCTATGATTATAACACATTAACAAATCACTTAGCAATTACAGTTCATCAATATTTAACCAGTATCTACTTCGCAGATAAAACCCTAATAACAGAGCAATGCAGTATTCACACAGATCCAATATAATCAAGCACTAAGAACATCAACATAGATCAGATCTAGCATTCATTCACATTATTCAACACTAAGATGTCATATTATATTCTTCTAAGCATATATCAGTGCACTAATAATTTAATCACATAAACGAGAGGGCAACCATAAAGAACAAAACAACCATAACACAATATATACATGGTTCACCCCCACCCCAGGGCTACGCCCACCAACTCTTCTTCTCTTTTATTATCTTCAGTCAATCAACTACATGCACAGAGACACACAATCCTACTCTGCATAAGACAGGATATCTGCACACTTCGCTAGATCCCCCTTCCCCGAGTTACAACACAAATCCTTTCATAGTCTCTTAAAAGCATCACATAGTATGCACAAAGCAATTACACTTACTACTTGCACTTATCACCTAGCATCACATAGTTGCATCCTCACTTAGCATACATACACACCTATTTACATCACCTAGATTTCTATTTATACATTACAAAAGAGGCCTAAAAATGGGTAAGCCCATGGCCTGACATCCCCATACCTGTTACATAATCCCAAAACCCAAAAATCCCTAAATAGGGGCTGAGATCCGATGATCTCTTCTTCGACTTGTCCTCCACCTTTGACAACCTATAAAAGTCCCAAAAGTAGGTCAAACCTGACCAAGGATCCTCAAAACTTGGTCAAGGGCCAACATGCTCCATTATTGTGGACATGAGGCATCTGAGTTGCCCCAACTTTATCAGCAAGATACAGACTTCGCCACCACCTATCAGCTCTTTGGGATAGGCGTGAGTGTCACTGATTTTCACATTCGCGATGGAATTTTATGCCATTTGGGCCATCTCTGTGTTCCTACAAGTGAGCGTGAAAAGACGATATGAGAATCCCACTACAATCGAATGGTAGGAAATTTTGGCGTGGAGAAAATTGTGGTCGTTCTTCGTAAACATTTTTATTGGCCAAAACTTCAATAGGACTTGAACAAGTATATCAGATCTTGCACTGCCTCTACCATTACTAAGACAACCATCAGGAAGAAAGGATTATACACCCCTCTTCCTACTTTTTAGAAGCCTTGGGAATCTGTCTCAATGGATTACATGTCTGGCCTTCCGTCCGCCAAGAAAGGAAATGCCTGCGTATTTGTGGTCTGTGATTGGTTTTCGAACATGGCCATCCTCATAGCTTGCAAGAATAATATCACATCGACAAATACATTCAATATCTTCTTTGAATGAGTGTGGGTCCATTTTAGGATACCACAGACCATCATCTCCAATCGGGACAACAAGTTCCTCAACACATTTTGGTCGAGTCTCTAGTCACTGTTGGACACCAAACTCACTAAATCCACTTCTTTCCACCCACAAATAGATGGCCAAATAGAGGTCGTCAATCGGATGATTCTGCATATCCTATGCATGTACAACTCTAAGCATCCACGTACATGGGATGAGAGTCTTCCCTATGTTCATCACAGTTACAAAAGGGCTCTCCATAGCTCCACCGACCATAGCCCATTTTAGGTGAGGATAGGATTCCAACCCTTGTGTCCCATGGATGTTTCACTACCTCTTTCCACCACACACATAATCTCTTCCCATGTTCATTCTAATACTGCCAAAGCCACTATATTCATTGGGAATATTCATCACATCTGCCAACAGGTCTAGGAGATTTTGCAGAAATCTAGTGCTAAGTACAAGCAGGGCCATGATCAACACAGGGTACCGCACAAGTTTCAGGTTGGAAATAAGGTATGGTTACATTTGTAGAAATTGCGTCTCACGGTGCCCCATCAAAATATTTTCCCAATTCGCTATGGGCCTTACACTATCACCAAGGTTCTGGGTAGCAATGCTTTTGAGCTCAACACTCTACCCTTGCTTGGATTGCACCCAGTGTTCATTGTGGACCTCCTTTGAACATATTTTCCACCATTATTGGACACTTCAGATATTTCATAATAGCTCACACCAACATAGCTCAACCCTGACTACATGGAAAAAGCATTCACTGATCAGAGAGTGGACACACTGGTCAAGGGCACTCGCCAGCAGAGGATCCAACTTTATCGGGTTTTCAAGGAAAGTGGCTCACCCAGAGCCAAATCCAATAGAAGTTTCATCATCTCATGGGGGAACACAATGCAATGGATACTAGTGCTTCCTAAGGGGGGAGGATTGATCCAGGTGGATATTGGTTGCCACCCACCTATTCCAACTGGCTCCTCTTGTCCAGTTTTTTCAGCATGTTCTTTTGTACTTATTTGTAATTGTGGGTTAATTGTGGGTTCTACACTTATGGGGTTATCAGAATCCATACACATCCTCTAGGTGGATATTGGTGGCCTCTCACCTAATCCAACTGGCTTATTTTGTATGTTTTCATGTCAACACATCTTGTTGTACTTCCAAGGCTGTTTTGGGGCCCTAAACATTGTTTTTTTGTCTCACCACAATCAAACTATAGTCGGAGTCAGAGTCTGACATTGAAATTTGTAGTTCTATTAAATACCTTTCCAACGAGCTATCACGTGCATAAAATGGAGGTCGTATGCAAAAGTTATGACCCCAGGAAGTTGAGGTACCAACTTACCCATAGAGGCCCACATGACTTTTTGGCGTTTCACCTTCTAAGGCTAGGTTTTTGGATGTCTAGTGTTTTGGAATTCATGAGTAATATCAAAAAGGCCTCTGGAGCCTCATTGTAATCATTCTTCTTAGACAGATGCATTTAGCAGCCACATCTCTTCTTAAATATAGCTTCCACCATTCGAGAAAGTGTTTCAGTTCTGCATTTTTATAGTTTCAGCCTATTTCATTTATTTAATAGAAGATATTGTTCACTAGATATATGTTTTATTCTTCATATCTCTATGTTTATCATATTCAGTCTGCTAATCAATCCATTCTTCTCCTAAATCTGGATCACCAGGTGGCTTCCCAACCGATGTTGTTTCGTTACATTGAAACAACTAAATGGTGTCTTAAACAGTTTAACTAGAGTATGACCATGATCGTAAAAAAAATAGGGACCCAGATAGAATTATTGAGGACTGAATATATTAACCTCCAATATCACCTTCTAATGCCTATGGAATCCATAAGCGAGCCATTTGTAACGATATTCAATAGGGATAAAAAATATTTCATTGAGTTGATGTAAGAATGGTGGGTTGATGAAGATAAGAAGTTCAAGCAAGGATAGAGGTTAATTCCTACCCATGAATTTAAAACACCGTACATTATGCTCATTTCCATGTTGAACAAGCTTTATGGAGAGGAAAAGATCATTGATTTTCAAATGGAATGGCTACCCATGGCTTATATATTTGTAAATACAGGTCAAGTGTTCAACTTGGGAGAAATCATGACTTTCAACATTTGCCAGGATTTCAAGAATATCCCAAGTATGAAAAAACCAACTTTCTACATGTCTTCATACCTTATAGATGTTATCTGCTCTTCTATACAATTTTTTGCATTTGAATGGAATTGGGACTNAATTTGTAGTTCTGTTAAATACCTTTCCAACGAGCTATCACGTGCATAAAATGGAGGTCGTATGCAAAAGTTATGACCCCAGGAAGTTGAGGTACCAACTTACCCATAGAGGCCCACATGACTTTTTGGCGTTTCACCTTCTAGGGCTAGGTTTTTGGATGTCTAGTGTTTTGGAATTCATGAGTAATATCAAAAAGGCCTCTGGAGCCTCATTGTAATCATTCTTCTTAGACAGATGCATTTAGCAGCCACATCTCTTCTTAAATATAACTTCCACCATTCGAGAAAGTGTTTCAGTTCTGCATTTTTATAGTTTCAGCCTATTTCATTTATTTAATAGAAGATATTGTTCACTAGATATATGTTTTATTCTTCATTTCTCTATGTTTATCATATTCAGTCTGCTAATCAATCCATTCTTCTCCTAAATCTGGATCACCAGGTGGCTTCCCAACCGATGTTGTTTCGTTATATTGAAACAACTAAATGGTGTCTTAAACAGTTTAACTAGAGTATGACCATGATCGTAAAAAAAATAGGGACCCAGATAGAATTATTGAGGACTGAATATATTAACCTCCAATATCACCTTCTGATGCCTATGGAATCCATAAGCGAGCCATTTGTAATGATATTCAATAGGGATAAAAAATATTTCATTGAGTTGATGTAAGAATGGTGGGTTGATGAAGATAAGAAGTTCAAGCAAGGATAGAGGTTAATTCCTACCCATGAATTTAAAACACTGTACATGATGCTCATTTCTATGTTGAACAAGCTTTATGGAGAGGAAAATATCATTGATTTTCAAATGGAATGGCTACCCATGGCTTATATATTTGTAAATACAGGTCAAGTGTTCAACTGGGGAGAAATCATGACTTTCAACATTTGCCAGGATTTCAAGAATATCCCAAGTATGAAAAAACCAACTTTCTACATGTCTTCATACCTTATAGATGTTATCTGCTCTTCTATACAATTTTTTGCATTTGAATGGAATTGGGACTAGGACCAACCTCTTATACACATATACTTTTTGTATTTGTGGGATGTAAACCATAAAAGTTACATTTATGACATTTGTGATTTTTTCCTCGCCCCATTACTTATCATAATTTTTGGTTATTTATCATATAGACTGCCAAAAGAGGCCATGGCTGGAAGGAAAGGTATAGAGGATTGGTGTCTAGGAAAATATTACACATACATTAGGGTATATGGGAATTTTAAGGCCCCTCACATCCCTACTAAGTATGTCCCTAACATAATGTTAATTAGGAAAATTTCGTATCAGACCATTGTAATAGGAATAACCTCCCTGTTCTCAGGTAGCAACAAAAATATTTGGACTAAATTCCCTATCCATATAGGGAGATACACATTGTTGAATGTCCCTCATACTAGAAAAAAAGGAAAAGACTCTGCAGGAAATATTCCTATTCTTAGGAGAACCCAGAGGACATGAAGCCCAAAACCTAGCACTTGATCATGTAAAATTTGTTGGCCTCACTCATTGAGTGATACATGTTGTGAATTTTCCAGAGGAGGTCCTTAAGGGAGTTTATTTATTGAAGAAGTGTTACATAGGCTACTAGATGATTTGGATACAAAGAAGCTTCTATCCGATGAGGAAGAGAAAATAATGATAACTCAAGAATGGTTAAAACTTGTAATACCCCCAAGTTTATTCCTAGTGTAATTGTAAACATATGTTTATAGGCCGGTGCTCGAGGATATTATAGGCCAAAGTGCCTATGTGATTATTAGGCCGAGGAGACTAGATTTCTAAAAGGACAATGTGCCTATATTGTAATTTGTAATCATCATTATTGTAGACCAACCAAACAAAAATAGATGGGGGGGTAAACTCCACTATAAATGGAAAGGGGGCTAATATTCTAAGGTTAAGGGGATAATCTAAGGGAGGTTAAGCCCAAGGGAATATTATATTCCTTAAAAGTTTAAAGTATGGGATAATATATTATCCGAAGTTTCCAAAGAGAGGAATGAATTACATAAATGGGGACAAAGCTAAATCCTTATGTTCTAAGTATCACATATGGCACATGCATATATAATTTGCGGATATAGTGTAATTCCCCATCTTTGATATCATTCCTTCAACAATATTTGATGATTTCCCATCCTCCGTACATGAAATTCGTACTATGTTGTTGTACCTAGATTAGGAAATCATGTGAGCATTTTCTTGGGAGAATTGGATTGAAGAAGCAGGTTTTCAGGACCGTGAGCATTCTCTCCATGTGAGAGAATTGTTGGGAGTTGATTCCCAAGGTGGAAAGTTGTAGCTACCAGTCTCCAAGACTCCCTGTCCAGCATGTTGTTGAAGCCCTAGAAGGGAAGTGGGGTAGCCAAAGGACTATTTAATAGAGAAAGGGAACACTTCCTGGGGTGGGATAGGAATGTGGGGGATGATGGACTGTAGGATGTTTGCTAGAGTTGGAACCTGAGTCGAAGAATTGTTATTATTTGAGAGACCTTATCATGGCTTAGGATTTTCTTTATCTGGTGGATTTTTGGCCCCGTCTTGAGGGTGACCCAATTCCAAGAGTTATGATTAGTGTGGTCTATGGTTGGGAAGAACGTGGAAGGTATGCATGCAGTTGGTGTTATTATTGATGATATAAGTGTATTTCAAGTGCTTGTTTTAATTATTGTGTGTATGTAATTATGAGTTACTATTATGGAATCTTTGTTATAATTATGTCTATGAATTATTGTGGTATGTTGTTATTATTCTGCATAACTCTATTCATATGTAGAGCATATTAGTAAATCAAAATGGTATTAGAGGTCAGAATTTTGGTGTGGCATTTCCTGGCTTGGAGTTGGGGATGTTACAAAGATACTTTTAGAGAAATACTATGATAAGTTACAGGTAAAGGAATAAGAAGATAAAAGGAATGAATACGAGAGAGATCAAAAGGAAATAATAACATAGGAATAATATCAATGAAAGCTAGATGAAAATAAAAAGAGCCAGTAGGACACAAAATGAATAGTGAATATTGAGCCCATGAATATCTCCAAGGATGATGCGAAGAAGAAAAAGGAGGAATCACTAAAAAGACTTGTTGATGAAATGAAGAATAAGAAGGAAGAAGAGATAAAATCCCAAGAAGATGCACTTACATAGAGAAAGACCGAGGAGGAGAAAAAGGGACTAGAAGCAGAAGTAGAAGCATAGAAAAGAGATGAAGAACAAAAGAAGAGTCTAGCAACAGAGGATGAAGATAAAAAACCGAATTAATATGAAGAAAATGATAAGGTTTCTCAAGATGAAGAAAAAAAAAAGCTGATGAGGAAGCAAAATGGAAAAGACAAAAAAAATTAAATCAAAGTCAAAATAATGCAGCTACTCCAAATGTAGGCATAGTGAACATTTCTCCTTGGGAATGTACCCCTCTTACGATTATTCCAGGTAATGACACCTTCTCCTCACAAGTGTTAAATTTAGATGATGTTGTAGTATCGATAGGGGAGTACTTCTACAATAATAGAACTAAAGGGATTGAAAAGAGGTCAAAAAAGAGGAAAAGAGAATATGCAATTGTTGGCCAATCATTGACCAAGAGAGTCATTGAATGGGAAGCACATCCAGATGCTAGAGAGAATGTCATTCATACTGCCTCTTCACTTCATGCATTTGCGAGAGAAAATGAATGTCTGTATTTGAAGTATCTACAACATTGGAAGTTGCATAGGACAAGTTATAAGGGAAACTAAGCACACAACAAGATGACATATTTGTTGATTTTGAGAGCAGCTGGTATTGCAAATAAAATATACAATAAATAAATGTAAAGAGCCTTACATACTCAAAAGGATGAAATCACTTATGAGTTTGAATTGGAAACTAAAAATGTTGAAAACCTCCACAAAGAAGAACTGCACAAGGACTTACAAATTCAAAGGATGAAGTAAGCTCAGAGTTTGAAAGTAAATCACACACATATCAAAATTTTCACAAAGAAGAGTTGGATACCCTTAAATAATATCACTTTGAGGAGGATCACTTTGAGGAAATAGAGTGAATGAAAAATATCTATGCACTAGAATTGGAAAATTTACAAGAAGAACGAGTTGAAACCAACAAGTTTGTTGAAAAATAGGAGCACAAGATTATGGGATTAGTGAAACATAGGGAAAGTCTTGAGAAAACTCTAAAAGAAAACAAAGAAACAACCCTTTCCCTAGAAGTCATAAGGGTACAATTCATGGCTCTTAATGAAGAACTGAAATCAGAAAAAAAGAAGTGCTTCTACATCTTGAATGATACCCACAAAAATAGGGATGACCAAATAAGAATGGAGGATCACATTGAAGAAATCAAGGATATATAACAAAATGGTAGTGATACCTTTGATAGGATCATATAATCGCAAGGAGTATACAAGAATTTACCTGATACCCTACCACTTTACACCACTACATAGAAGCTAAAAGGTTAGGTCATGTTCTACATATGGAAAACCCTATTGCAATACATCCAATCTATTCAAGGGACAATGACCAAGGAATACAAAAGATTGTGGAACAATTCTGATGACCTTCTAGAATAGTTCAGGATGAAATTCATGCCTACCATTGATGAAGCAACATCGACCAAATTACGGATAGCTCAAGTAGAAGAACAAAGGGAAGACAATCAGGTAGGTATAGAACAACTAATAGTGGTAAATAAATAGGTTATGAATGAATACCTGTTGAATCCCATCAAATTGATCACACTGACCTAGGAGTTCGTAAAGAAGAAAAAACAAGAATTGAAGCTAGAAGTCTCCACAAAAATATGTGATGGAGAACTAGAGCTTGAAAAGATGCAGTTGAACAAGTTAGAAGAGATAATGAAAGACTATGTGTTCTATAGGGAATATCAGGATCATATGGAAGCACATAAGATCTAATGATTATGTTAGTTTTGAAACTTCTCCATTTTTTTTTCTTCATTCTCTTGATTTTAATCTAACTTGAAGTATGAAGAGGCACACCCTAACTGTCCTCTGACAACTAGCAGTTTCAGAATGAAAACAATCCCTCTTATTTTATAAAAGAGGGGACTGCAACTAAAAGAGGGATTTTGGATCTGTATTTTATCAAAACAGTATTTTTATTGAATGATTGATAGATAAAGAGACACTTATGGAAATTTCAGAATAAAATATGTGCATACAAGACTTTTCTTTTTGTATATGTCTATTGTCTGAATGTTATAGAAAACAGTTTATGAATTCCTTCTTTACTATGCTCTGTATGCTTATACTTTTCTTAATTTATTGATGTGTACAAAAATGGTTTAATGAGTAGACTAAACAATTAATCCTCAATTTACTTGTTTTATTATCATACTAACACATTATTTTCACATATGAATTAATTCTTTTGCAAGTATTTTCATCTTTCACTATACTCATTTTTACTAGTCTTCTCTTGATCAAAATACGTTAGAATAGGTTAGAATTGCATTTAGGATAGAAATATACAACATTATTTAATTTAGTTGCATATTTTAATTTATATAAGAACATTATGTTCTTGTATTCATATTGAGATAATATATTATAGTGGCAACCAGGTCCACATACTTGTCAGAAACGCTACACCAAACTAGAGTAGGTCTAATTCGGACCTACCATCAATTGTTTTCCCTTGCCTACTTGATAGGACATTTGGACCCGTCAATAGGTGCTTCTCACAACTGAAAGCACCGCTGTGTTTTTTTTTTATAACCATGCATTAGGGAATCCTTATATAATTAAGTGCACCAGTAACTTACAAATTTTATTCAAAATTCTATTTGAAGTTAGATTGTTCTATGCTTCCAAAGATGACAGTTTTTTATCAAATGAAGGAAAAAAGGAATTATAATATCAAATAGGAAATTATTCAAATTCAAACTCATTCCATATCATTTCAAGTATTTCAAGCCCCCCCCGGTTGATTTTAGTAAGTCTACACTTTATTTATAATTTATTTATCTCATTGATTTATGTTATGTATGCACATGCAGTTCAATAATTGTTAATTGAATTTTGCAAGAGAATGATTCAATTATTTTGATCCATTTTCATATCACCTTTGATTTCCAAGTCTATCCATGTATAGAACCCTTCCCTGCCCTTTTCCTTTTCATTTTATATTCCACCATGCGTCTATAGTTTCATTAGATATCGGGAAAATGTTCATAGTTTTACAATACTTACTCATTTTTATTACTTTTGCAGGATTCCTTATGATGTGTGAAGATTCTCTTTTCCAAAACCATTTCCCGACACTCTACTCAAAACCTTCCCTCTCGTAAGTCATGTTCCACAAAGGTCAACACTTAGGTTATTCTTGAGATTTTTCTTTAGTGTAGAGAACACAACACCAACCTTATCTCCACACAAATCTTATCTCCACATCCCTTGTTGTTCCACACTTCTACGTCCTCCATAATACTTCTTGTGTAGTCCAAAAATTGTACTCTTTACTTATCCATTTGATCATTATAGTTGTGCAGAAATATTTGCATGTCCTATCCCCTACACACTCTACTCCTCTTCACATCCTGACTTCTGCACAACCTTGATTGTTGCACACTAGTACTTCCACACAACTTTTTTGAGGAGATATTTGTGCATTCCTCTCCCCACACACATCAATCCCTCTACACCTCTTCACAACTAAACATTTAAAGGAATGATCTCTCTCCACCCTATTCCATACTTAGTGAAATTCTCGTTGGATTATCATGCACCTTGTGCACTTTTCGAAGTTCATTTATGATTCATTAATGAGTTCTGATTCACAAGAAAAATACACTAATTCAGGGTTAATATGGATTAATTATCTTTCTTTCCCATTCAGAAGCAATTGTTTTCAAAATAACTTCCATTTATGTTTTACACATATCACAAAGGAAATTGTACATGATGAAGGGTTGTTTTAGTAAATGTTATTCATGAATATAGGCTTTAAATGTCTCGAGCCATGTAATTCATAAGTAATAGTGCATTGGAAAAATAAGAAGCATGTCACATAGAAGAAGAAAAGAGCCTTTTTGTGGAGATATTGTTAAATCCCTCGCGCACCAATATAAGGAATTCCCTCGGTCAACTGCATATCAGTGGTTCTTGAGCCCAACTCCTGAGCATAAGATTAAGAACAAGATTATCTGGCTCATGTATACTATTCTAGTGTAGTAAGAAGCTTGGCATATGTGATGGTATGTACAAGACCTGGCATTTTGCATGGAGTTGGTGTTGTCAGTAGATACAAAGAAAATATAGATAAAGAACATTGGGAAGAACTGAAATGGGTGCTTCAATATCTTAGAGGCACAAGTGCTTACTGTATCACCTATAATGGTTGTAGTGATTCATTTTGTGGTTATGTAGATTCAAATTTTGTAGGTGATTTGGAAAAAATGAGATCTACTTCAGGTTATGTCTTCACTCTTGCAAGAAGAGCTATTTTTTGGATTACAAAGACTCATTTTGTTTATTTATTTATCCACTATTGAGGAAGAATATATAGTTTTCTCACATGCATGCAAGGAAGCAATTTGGTTACAGGGTCTTTTGGGTGAGTTTGGAAAAGTACAAGACAAGGTGAATGTTTTCTATGATAGTCAAAGTGTTAGTCATTTGTCTAGCAATATAGCTTATCACTGTAACACTAAGCATATTGTGGTTAACTGGTATTTTGTAAGACATATCAATGATGGAGGTGATGTAGCTCTTCAGAAAGTCCATACTCAAGAAAATTGTGCGTACATGTTTACAAAACCAATATTGTTAGAGAAGATTTGGTGGTGTTTGGCTTCTCTTGGCTTGTAGAAAATGTAATGAATGGGCTTGGGAAAGGTATTAGGTAAATTGTTGTAAAGTTGGATATTGTTGGAATTGTGACAATAATGCAAAACTGAAAGAGAAACTGACGAATGGTGGTAATTCATGTAACATTGAACTAGTTCTTGAAGAAGTGGGGAATTTCACATAATAGTGGTAGCTATTGAAGACAATGTATGCCCATGCATCCCTGAGAGGCATTTGCAAGTGTTGTAAGTCGGTTGTGTAATATTGATTGTTGATCAAAAGTATACAAATACCTTTCCCTGTGGATGTTTCCTTGACACATTCTCAGGGTTTTACCACGTAAATATATTTTCATGTTTGAATGTGATTTGTGTTGTTTATTTTCCCATTATTTTCTCCATAATAATTTGTGCTACTATATATATGTTTATGGGCTAACACACTTAACAAAATCGACAAAGTTTGCACTCATCCGAAGGTGATGTCTATTGCGTTGTTCAATCACCTTCTCCAATGATGCAAGAGAATTTGTCTAGAAATGAGTGCAAAGTGTTAATTCTCACCATTGTAGTGGAGGATCTTACAACAATAAAATAATGAGAAGGAGGTAAGCCAATATTTGGAGGGAGTGGAGTGGGTAGGAATTGTTGAAATCTTAGGTTTAATTTGACCAATTTGACCTATTGTGAACAATTTTTACATGTAGTTGTGAAAATGAAACCATAAACATTAACTTGTACTAAAATGGCCAACCCTTAAAATTGTTGGGTTAGAAAACTACCTATTCATCATTTTATCCTTAGGTATATTTCTTCTCATGAAATTTTATTTAATATATATTAAATAATTCTAAATTTATGGGGATAAACTCTTAAAAAAGGAGAAATAATGTTTGTATGTGTGCCCTTAAATCAATTCATTAACAAAAAAACTACTTAAGCATGAAGAAGTAGAATATGAAACTTCAAATATTAGGGAAGAAGTACTAGTTGCCAACAATGGAAGCTAGCCCAAAGTGTGTCTAATCCTATGATATGTTGGTGAAGAGATTTTGCACTACAAAATTTAAATAGAAAAAAATGATTTCTAAATTTTTTATATGAATTTCTATAGTTAATAAAAAAATTCTATTTTTATTTTTAATAAGTTCATAATTTCCTTATACTTTTGTAGTTTATTTCCAAAAAGATTTTTTTTTTCCATTCAAACAAAACATATGTATATATATTTTGAGTTATTTTCATTTGAATATATTTAAAAAATAAACATAAAAAATCATAAATAAAGTTTTGTTGGCACAGGGGAAGACCCAGGGTTCAACGCTTCAACAACGCACCAACAAAACCATAACTACTGACCCTTTTGGAAACACCTGTGAAAAAGACGAACTCTCACCCGAGGTAGAGGCAGGGGGGGTTGCAGGACTCAAGTGTCTACAACCTATCTGAGACACAGATCTGTGATCTTAATGCTTTAACATAGAACTTAGAAGTTAACATTCATTAGTTCTTAACCCTTTATTCACATCGCAGGTAAAACCCTAATTACATAACATCGCAGTATTCAACAAGATCTAAGAATATCTGACCATTTAGCACATAGCATCAACAGATATAGCATTCATCTAAGTTATTAAGCACTAAGATACTATATTAGATGCATCTAACATACAAAAATATTTATCACTAAGCATAAATCACATTAATGACACAAAGAAACCACAACACGGGATATACGTGGTTCACCCCTAACGTGGGGCTATGTCCACCAACTCTTCGTCTTCTTTATTATCTTCTTTCAATACTCTTACATGCATAGAGCCACACAACCAACTCCGCATAGATCAAGAGATCTGTGCGCACCTTGCCAGATCCTCCTTCCCGAGTTAGGTCACAACACAAAGCCTTCTTACGAAATGTGTACACCAGCTTCTTACAATCACTTGCACTTAGCTCTGCAAGTCTTAACACATAGTATGCACAAACCCTCTAGCTCTGCACTAAGCCGACTCTACTAGGTCACTCCACTTCTTTCTTACATCGCCTAGATATTTATTTATACATTACAAATGGGGCCTAAACATGGTTAAACCCATGGGCCGACATCCCATACCTGTTACATAAACCCTAAACCTAAAAATCTCACAAAAGGGGGTGAGATCCTGCAATCTCCACTTCACCTGGCGCTTCTCCTTCGACCAGCCTATCGAAGTCTCAAAATTGGTCAAACATGACCAAGGTTCTCCAAAACTTGGTCGAGGTCCAGCAGCCCCCCAACACTCACCAGTGACTCGTCCCGAGTCACTCTCATCTGGGAAACTTTTCTTCGAAGGACTCGAGCTTGGCACAAGTTGATTCGACCTGCTGCTTCACCAGAGCCTCCTGCTCAACAAACTCCTCAATAAATTTCTCGATCACTGGTCCTTCCAATCATTGTTCCACCATGGTGACTACTTGTTCTAGCTGCACACCTTGTCCCTCAATCTCCTCAAAAAGTGTGTAGGCTTCATCCTGAACTAGTTGTATCCTTTGGGTTACTTCCATGACTTTACTCTGGATGGCATGGACCTATTTTTGAATGGCGCACTATTCCTAGGACCTTTTCATGCTCTCGACTTCTGAGAGTGGCTTCAGATGTGATTGTACCATCGCTGCTTATTGCTTTGCCTCCTGGAGTTGTGACTCCAATGTCCTTAGTTCTAGGTATTTTTCAAGGCGCTTGTAGGTCTGTGCACTTCAAATTCTTAATTGATTGCATTCTAAGGCCAATTCCTTGATTATTTCTACTGTGCTCTGAGCAGTTTCTTCCCTCTGATCTTCCACTTCCAGCGGAGTGCTTGGCATGACTTGTAGTTCTAACTGCCACTCTTGCTTGAAGCTGTTGAATAGCTTCAACGAGCTTCTCCACTTGACTCTCTACTGTGTCTTCTTGTATATGTCCGAGGATCGACACAGAGCGAAGTGATCCAATGACTGCCTCCTTGAATCCCATCTACTATGTGAGAAATTGTTCTTTTTCCTTATGGATCTGTGCTTTATCCTCTGCAAACTTCACCTGGAGGTCATCTTTCTCTTACTACGCAATCCAACATTTCTCTAGGGATTCTTCTTTTGATTTCTTTAATGCCTCTATGGCCTGATCCTTTTCCTCCTAGACCCAATGAAGGTGAGCCTCGATCGAGTCTGCTAATCAATTCATGTACCTCTTCCTTCTTTTTCTTCCTACTGCTGCTGGATGCATCATATTCTTCACGAGTGACTGCAACACTTCTGATGAGGTCAGGTCAGAGAGTTATGTCTCTTCGATCAATACAAGGAACTCTAGAGGCCATTCCTTGGTTATTTCTACCATGTCCTCCTCTATGAGTTTTTAATAGGAATGGAGCTCTTCTTTGTCTTCGTCTCTGCGCGCAGTGATTTAGATGAAGTTCTTGTCTACGTGGAACTTCGCAAGTGGCTTGAACCTCTGCAGGGTATTCGACGTCATGTGAGGGAAAGACTCAATGGACCTCTTCAGCTGTAGATAATAGGTGTGGAACACTGCGTTTGACTGCCATTTATTCACCATGTTGCTCGAATACCATAGCGTAGTGAACTTCACAGCTTGTGGTTCAGACGATTCAATTTCAGGGAAATTCTCTCCTTCCGGCATCTCCCAAGCAATGAAGGCAATGCGAATCAAAAACCAATTGAAATGGAACTCGTAGCCCTGATCTTGAGCCTCGTGACAATATTTCTCTAACTAGTTGATGTGGTACCTCACCTAGTTCATTTGCATTCCTTTGACGAATTTTCCTGCAAGGTCAACGACAAACCCCATGACCTGCGTTGGTTTGTTCTTCCTGATGAGATTACCATTGATCAACTGGCAGGCTAGGAACACTGTGCCATTCTAGATGGAGGCTACCTTGTAGCCCCATGTGCCTTTCTATAAATCTCTGTAGGTTTCTTTTAGGCACTGTGCCAGGGCACGATCTGCAGTCGTCCCTGGGTAAAAATCCTGGAGATCTGGTCCTTGCATGCTTAATTCAGTGATCCGATGGATCAACGTTGGATCTACTGTGATGCATCGATCCAACCACAGGTAACCACCATAGTAGAATAATAGGAGGAGTTTAACACATGTGTTAACCTCTTGATGTCTACTGAAGTGTGGGATCTTAATCACATTAAGAATGGTGGACCTCGCAATGTCTATAGTCCACGACTGGGGGATCATCTTCTAATTATTCCCCGTTGTGTTGGTCAAGTACTTGTGTGGTGCGAGCATGCCATATTTGTTGCGGTATCCTAAGTTGAATTCATTGATCTTCAACGTCATAATCTAGCCTAACTATAGTCCAACTGTATGTATCCCCTACGGGAGGTACGCAGTGATCAATGTATAGCCGAATTCCCTTGGGACGCTATCACGACCAACAACACCAGCCAGAGGCAGGATATAGTCGGGTAGGATTGATGGGATGAGATTCACGTTTTCCAAGTCATCACGATGCTTACTTCTCTTCTCTGTCACAATTCGGGAGGGCCCAGATCGATGTGCAGTTGATGGAAATGCTTGCACTCCTCTCGTCGATGAGGCCTATACTCCTGCGGACAAGACCTTCTCAGCCATGAGGTCTATGAGGATTTCTTCGAAGGAATTTTATACTACACTAAGGTTGCTCAACATACATGCTCGAGATCATATATCTCAGGTCGGTGAACAAACAATCAAGGTAGCAGAACGGATGGGGAAGTTACAATAAGCACTGCGCGAAAGCGATTAGTTCTCTATGGGCTCAAATAATCATAATTCGCGAAAGTGTCTTCAGTGAAACATTCAATGGGATAAATAGCTAACATTGTAACAGACTCTTTCAATGGGTAGGAATTCCTTGATCAATACAATTCCATCCATTATGGCGTGGTCCCAACGGTCCGATGGCGAACGTTTCGGAAATAACTGTGTTTCTAGCCGTTCTAGAGCGTCGTTCTAACAGCCAGGACGCCTCCAACGACCATATTTCTTCGCCGTGGAGAAGTGTCAGTCAGTGTTGTTTTGTTATTCTGGTGAGTTTCAAGTTCTACAAGTTTGCCTTCTCTGAAGTCCTCTCTGGAACCTCCTGCAATTTTTCTAGTTTTTCTTTCTTCTTACCAATCTTTCTAGATTTCTTTCCTATGATCTGCGTCTCTGGATTCCTCTTTCCACTCTTCTTCTTATCCTTTATTAGCATAGTAACTTCACAATGTTGAGGATCTTTCCCAAGGTTCAAGGATAATACTTCTTCTCTTATTGTTTCTGGAGTAGGTTCTCTACTCTCCTGCATGGATAGGTTCTTTATGCCTTCTTTTTTTCTTTCAACTTTGACAACTAAGTCTATGGTCCTCAGTTTCTTTGACTTGTCCTCTTGTTCTTTTATTAATCACGTTATTCTCTTAGCCATGAAATCCCTTAATTCTTTCTTTTTATTTTCTATAGCTTCCTCTTCTTCTCTCATTCAGGTCTGATCTCTCTCGATCCAAGTCTTTCCTAACAAAAGTGCAAAGGGAGCATTGTTATCAACAAACTTAATGATCTTGAATTCCTCTTTTGTCAATGTTCCATGATAAACCATAGGTACATGGGAAAGTATTCCACATAGGGTTATCAACTTTCCTTTAAACAATCCTATTCCTCCCAATGAAGGAATCATAGAAGGCTTTCCTAAGATTTTCCAAGTACTTCCTGTCATAATGTTCACATATGTTTATGCATCCAATACACAGTCTATGTCGAAGTCTCCTATTCTTGTTTCTATGCACTCTTTCTCTTTTAAAATCTCTAATAAACCGATGTCTCTGTGATCATTCAATGTTTCTTTCATTTGCAATAATATAGCCTCTGATTCTTTCTGGTTCTTTAGCATATTCTTAGTCCTTTGACCTTCCTCATGGTCTTCTTGTCTCATGTTCATCTTCTCAACCTTAACAATCATTCTAGGGAAATCTAAAACTTCATGTCCAGTAGCTTTACAACAAAGGAAAATATGACTTCTACCAGGGCATTCCTTAGCAAGATGTCCTGGTCTTCTGCAATTATAACATAATGTCAATCTTCTCTTTCTCTTAAATGATCCCCAACCTTTCCTATACTGCACACTGGGATCATAGTGATAGACCTCCAAAAAATTATTTCTAGGATTCTGCACCCACTTTTTAGTCCAATTTTTTTTTGTATGCATAGGGATAACATATATTTCACTATTTTTAACAGATCTATTCATATCATATCTTTTTTTTTCTAGTTGTGCCCTAGTTTTTAGACTAGGACAAAATCTATCAATTATACCTAGATCCATTCTTTTGAAACGAAAATTTCCACTTATCTTACCTTTATCAGAGCACAAAGATTTAAGATCTTACCTCTTTTCTTCATATCGGACTTCTCTTCTTAGCACAGAGCTTCACATGTCAAGTAGAGTACTGCGCACTAAAACAACAAATCTACGCATAGAGCCTTCTCTTTTCCTCAGTTCCCAACAATCACAGTTTCATGTCCTAGCAACATAACCATTTGTTGGCACAAGGGCAAACCTAGGGTTCAACGCTTCAACAATGCACCAACAAAACCCTAACTACCGGCCCTTTCGACAACACCTGTGAAGCAGATGAAGTCTCACCCGAGGTAGGGCAAGGGGGGTTGCAAGACTCAAGTGTCTGCAGCCTAGCTAGGACATAGATCTATGATCTCAATGCTTTAATAGATCACTTAACAATTAGCATTCATTAGTCCTTAACCCTTTATTCACATCACAGGTAAAACCCTAATTACAGAACAATGCAGTATTAAAAAAGATCTAAGTATATCTGACCATTTATTGCATAGCATCAATAGATCTAGTATTCATCCAAGTTATTAAGAACTAATCTACTATATCAGATGCATCTAACATACACAAATATTCAACACTAAGCATAAATCACATTAATGACACAAAGCAACCACAACACGGGATATATGTGGTTCACCCCCAGTGTGGGGCTACGCCCACCAACTCTTCAGTGGTGATTTTAAGGATGGAAATTTATATTAAAATGTAGAAACATGGGCTAATCTTACTAGTCCTTAATATGCAAAATATAAAATGTTTGGCGATAGTTTTGTAAAAATATTCAAATTTCTAAGGATTTTATATAGTTTCTATAATTTTTTTGCGTTTTTTTAGGGTAAAATAATTTTATTCTATGGAATTTGGGTGAATTATTTTTAGAAAAAATGGAAATTGGTGAATCTTTTTTTGGTAAAAACCATGGAAAATTAGCCCAATTGCGAAATTTAGCCCCTAAAATCATCTATGCTCTTAGTCTTCTTTATTATCTTCTTTCAATCCTCTTATATGCACAAAGCCACAAAACCAACTCTGCATAGGACAAGAGATCTGCACGCATCTCGCTAGATCCTCCTTCTCGAGTTAAGTCACAACACAAAACCTTCTTACACAGTCTGCACACCAACTTTTTACAATCACTTGCACTTAGCTCTGCAAGTCTTAACACATAGTACGCACACCCAAAAATCTCACAAAAGGGGCCAACGCTTCATCTTTAACCAACCTGTCGAAGTCCCAAAATTGGTCAAACACAACCAAAATTCTCCAAAACTTGATCGAGGACCAACAAATTTAAACACTCAATATAAATCACTAATAGTAATATTTAAATATATTTAAAAAATAAACATAAAAAATCATAAATAAAATTTAAACACTCTGTAAATCACTAATAGTAATAGGGGGAAGAAGTTAGGTGCCATATTTAAACAGCCATAACAATAAATAAACTATCATGTTCTATGTATGGAAATGTATAATTTCATGTGATTGAAGAACCAATGTATCACATAAAATCACTATTTATATAAATCACATAAACTCAAAGTCTTTTGCTTTGAGTTCACGCTATTAACTTTTTCATGGTACTTTCCACGTTGCAATTAGTGGAAGTCATAAAATAAAATATGTGCATATATACTTTGAATATTTTTTTATTATTCTTTACTAAATATATTTAAAAAATAAACATAAAAAATCATAATTAAAATTTAAACACAATATAAATCACTAATAGTAATAGTGGGAAGAAATTAGGTGCCATATTTAAAAAGCCATAACAATAAATAAACTGACATGTTCTATGTATGGAAATGTATAATTTCATGTGATTGCAGAATCATTGTATCACATAAAATCACTATTTATATAAATCACATAAACTCAAAGTCTATGGCTTTGAGTTCACGCTATTGGCCTTTTCATGGTACTTTCCACGCTGCAATTAGTGGAAGTCATAAATATTTTTTTAGTTTTAATAATTAATTTAGAAATTTTTAATTAAAAATTTCTAATAAAAATAAAATTAATAAAAAAATCTAAATAAAAATAAAATTTAAATAAAGATTACAATTATTTTGAAAAAATCAATTATAATTAAAAAAATCATGTTATTTTGTTCGATTAGCTTAAAAATGTAAACATATAAAAATAAAAATTAGAATATTTTGTTTGCTTAACTAATATAATCACAAATAAGAGTATTTTATTTCATTGGTTAAAAGTAAGTAAAAAACAAAAATCGTGAGAGACGGGCTGTTTTATTAGATTAGGTTTAAGTATATAAATATTATTGAAAAATAGATGATTTTGTTAGAGTAGTTTAAACACGCAATCATTATAATAATAATAATAATTTACTTTTAAGGTTACGATCAAGCCACATTAAATTGGTGTATGAGATCCCCTTGTTTGTGGGACAAGGGACCCCCTTTCGTTGAGTGATTTGACTGGTAAAGTCTACGGAGATATACATACACTACCCCCTTTGGATTTGAACTTGTAACCTTTTAAGAAAAAACACATGTTCTTAACCATTAGACCCACTCAGGCTAAAAAATTATAACAAAATAAATTAGGATTTTTGGTTGATTAATTAAAAGTAAGAAAAATACAACTGAACTAAATCAAACCTAATAGTATTAAAAAAATTAAATTAAATGGATGTTTCTGGTTTAATTTTATTATATAATAGTTTTATATTTCAATTTTATTTAATATTATAATATTACTTAGTAAACTAAAAGTTGTGGATATTAATTTTTTTTCTCTAGGAAAATAGCAATTGCTTTGTTATTCAATTTTGAATCAAAAGCAACTTTCCAATACATATAGGGTGGTAGCCACTAGCACATCCACAAGTCACTCGTGGTTGGTGAACGCCGAAATAACCTAGCCCAGGGCATTAATTAACAGTAAATAATAGTTGGAGTAAAAATTGTGGCTCGTAAACTTGGGCTCTTTAGAAAATGAAACGTTAATCATTTAGAGGTGGCAATTAGCTAGCGGTCATAGTAAATTTTAAATATGATTAAGCAAAAGTAAAAAAATAAACATGTAAACGAATGTCTTTATAATTGTGAGGAAATTAGTGGGTTGAAATCACAACCATTGATTTATTGAGATGACTAAGAATATTCCAACAATATTTAATGTTGTCCATACAAAATTGATTAAGTACTAAAAACATATTAAATGTGCCCATTGTCAATAGGTGTATGCCTTTAGGAGTAATTATAACATACTTATAATGAGCTTTATTCATGTTATTATGGAAATTGAACCATGATGGAGAAAATAACAATCATTCTCACAATCATCCAAACTAAGCTCAATTGACTGTGAATATTAACTAGCAAAGCCACAGCTACACCCACAAAATTATGGTGACTAATAAAAGCGGATAGACACTAACAATATATAATAGTACAAAGGAAGGAGTAATAACTATGTATAATAGTATAAAAGAAGAATAATCAGGAAGAAGGAGTAATAACTATGTATAATAGTATAAAAGAGGAGTAATCAGTAAAACGAAAGAGTAATAAAGCTCACAGAATTAAACAACACAGGTTCGAATCAAAATATCAATATCACCCAAACTTTATTTTAAATAAAGCTGATTGGATTTAAGTTTTAACAAATTAATTATTGCTTACCAATGGCACATGAGCTTCGGCGGAGGTAGAGAATGAAACGCTGACAGCTGAGGTAGAGAATGAAATGCGCAGACAGAATAAGAAATCAGAGGTAGAGAATAGAGAATGAAATGCGCAGACAGAATAAGAAATCAGAGGTAGAGAATATAGAGAATGAGAAATTAGAGGTAGTGAATGAAACCCGCGGACAACTGAGGTAGAGAATGAAACGCGCTGAAGAGAATGAGAAATCCGAGTTAGAGGAAATTTGCGTGTGGCCTGCTAATGTGATAAGTGTAATTTTTAATAATGAAATTAAAGTGTTAATCATTTAAATCTGGTAATTTTAAAGGTTAATTATTTAAAAGTGGAAATTATATAGTGTTACAATAATTTTTTAATATGATTAGATAAATGTTAAAAAGTAAACATGTTAAAGGATGGATTAAAAAATACAAGGAAGTTATGAAGAGTGAATCACATTCATTGATTTGGGAGAACGATCAAGAATATACCAACATCTTCAATTGTTAACCATCATATTAGAATTTTAGATTAAAAGGTGATTAATTATGCCCATTTCCAATAAGTATATACCTTTTGTCTTAATTATAATTAGGGGAAAGAAAAAATTTTATATTGTTAAAATATAAAATAAATTCCATAAATTAGATAACTAAACTAAGTGTTTAACAATTCAAAAAACACAGTGAGACTAAAAAATCTTTCATTTTTATGAGACTAAAAAAATTGAAGAATACCATACATATACCCAAAAATTAAATCTCAATTTTAAAATATGTATACCAAAAAGAAACTGAAAATTACAGTGAAGCTGAAATGCCTGCTTTATTAAGTCACTAGACAGGAAAATTAAGCAGTACGAAGGGTGGTGTTGAATTTGATAACGGAATCCGTGCCAGAAAGGAGTTCAGTGGTAAGAATTGCATAACCACGAGCAAATCTGAACTTACCCGTTCCTCCCACCACGGCCACCTCCCTATGTGGATAAGCGAACCTGTCCGTTCCCTGGATCTCCAGGGTGCTGCCTCCGTACTCCATATCGTGGAAGATTACCGTAAAAACCAGTAAAGTATCAAGCCCAGTTACAAGGTTTGTATTCACAAATATTCCTTGAGCTCGACCCACAGTATTGTCGGCATCGGATTCGTTGATTTTTGGTCTCTTTGTGACATCGTCGCTCATAACTACGACGGTTCCAAATTTGCCCGCGCTTGAAGAAGAGCCGTTCAATCCCGCAACTGAGAAGGCCGTCACGTTGTTTCCACTCAAATTATCGTGCGTGTAGAACACCATATTCATCTCACTTTCAGCCGCAGCAGCCTGCAGGAAGACAATGACGAAGGTGGCCGTGGCCGGAAAAAAAAGCCGGGAACCCATGGACCAGGAATGGAAGCTCTTACAAATATCGATCAATTAGCACGGCGTGTAATTAGGTGATAGATTATTGCACAGCTAATGATTAAATAGCTACCACAGACCAGAAACGACATAGTTACCAGATTCTAAATTCTAGAAGCTTTCTCGGCTCAATATTGACATCCTTGTCAAGATGCTTCACTTTTGTTTTCTTATGCACTCATGCATAGTATAGTCCAGTCACGCCAGGTTTCTATAGACAGCGACTTTAATACTTGGATAGACTCCATGAGATTACATTTATTTCTAAACTTTATTTTCGAGTTGCAATAAACTTCTCTCCAATGGTCACTTTCACCTGCAGGATGACGATGACTAGGCTGGCAGTGGCCATAGCTGATCCCAGTTTGTCAAAACTTTTTTTAAATTAGTAATAAGTATGTAATGTTTATATTAATTTTTATGTTTTTAAATTTTGACAAAGTTAGAAATGGAAACAAAGAAAATTTGGAAGTGGAAAGTAACCATTAAATTGAAGGTTATAGTGAGCAAGAATGAGCCATGGAGAATTGGAAAGTTTGTAGAAATGAAAGTTAGAAGAAGGAACTCTGCTTAAGATGGATGGATTGAGAAGTTAAAGGATTCTCAAGGTGCTTTTATGGATTGAGAAGTTAAAGGATTCTCAAGGTGCCTTTGAGTCATGACCATCATGTACTAGATTTCTTTTGTAATGGATTTCTCAAGTACTCGATTTTTTTAATGGATTTTTCAAGAAAGATAAATCTATGTTGTTTATACTTTGTGGGCTTGATTTGCTCTATGAATATTTTTTTTTGCATAGTTACCAAGTTTCAATTTAGATAATTTTTTTCAGTGTATAAAATTTACAATAAAGAAAAAAAATTGAATACTATATAAAAAATTTGACAATATAGAAAAAAAAATTCACAATATATAAAAAAAATTGACAATAACCACAATTAGGCAGAATCAAGAGAACAGTACCTATGATTTATTGTAGTTATGATTTGAGTTTTATCGCTTGAAACTTTAGTTCTAGTTAGTAGATCCAAGCTTCACTAGTTCAATACTCACTAGGGAGTGTTTTGTTTTGTTTACTACCCACGAATCTATATTATATTTTGGTTTGTACTTGTAATATCCCCCACTAGAGATAGGCTAAGATATTAGGTTATTGTAATGTTTCTGGTTATGTTTTTTTGTCAAATATCTATATTATATTTTGGTTTGTACTTTGCAATATCCCCCACTAGAGATAGGCTAAGATATTAGGTTTGATGTCCAATTATAATTTTTTCGGTTATGTGTCTTTGTCAAATATTTGCATTATGCTTGTTTTTATGATATAAACTCATTATGATTTTTGACAAACACTTTTCATGTATGGTAATTATAGGAATTTCGTCAAACATTTAGTATGCAAATTAAATATACCAAAAATAGAAGAGACAATATGTGGCATTTTATTATGCATGGAATCTCATACAACAACAAGGTAACTAATGGAATACACTAGTAAACAAAACTCAAAACCCAAAACATGGAAACGATGCCACTGTCTCATCAAAGCTACTCAAAGCTCTCCTGTAATATCCCGCTCTGGCGCACTGAGAAAACTTATTCTTTGAGGACACTTGCTCACAAGTCATCCGGACTATTATGATATTAAAACATTTGTTCTTGATTATGAGGCGTTATGATAGATGACCTGATGTTTTACTGCATTGACATAGACATGTGCTATTGACTCGGTTTCACTGAGTGTGCAGGGTTTTGGACCTTGAGGATGCAGAGGCATCGACGGAACCCTTGGACTCTGTATCGAGTGAGAGAGTGTACTATTGGGGTTTGATTATAGTACATTGACTAGATGATATGATGCAGACATGTCTGACATGATTGTTTATGATGCAGGCTAACAATAGCTTGCCGACCAGACTCACATATGGAGTAAAGGAGCCACACACGACTACCAGAGAGGTTGAGGGAGAGGTGTGGACAACATCCTTGCCACAGCCTACTAGCACTCCCGTCGTGGCTCGAACTGTAGGTTAACGATTACCTAGTTCGAGAGGACCCACGATGCCGCGAGGGCAGACTGCGACAGTCACTTGCAATGATTCTAAGGGGCACGCAATAAGGTGGGCGTCTTATTCCTTAAAATACCTTAGTCTACCACAAGTTCACCTGGCAGAGTGTTGACTCCAGGGGTTATTGATGTCTTCCAATCAGTCAAGAGGCGAGTGGAACCCTTGGAGCACGTGGTGCATCATGAAGGGAACATTACGCAAAAGAAACAAAAGAGGTGAGTGGCACCTTTGGAGCACGTGGTGTATCCTGAAGGGCACGTCATGCAAAAGAAACAAAAGAAGCGAGTGGCACCCTTGGAGCACGTGGTGCATCCTGAAGGGCACGTTGCGCAAAAGAAACAAAAGAGGCGAGTGGCACCCTTGGAGCACGTAGTGCGTCCTGAAGGGCACGTCGCATTGATGATGATGAAGGAACAAACCTAGATGGCCCTAAGACATTTAACATATTAAGAAATTATTAAACAACTTCCCTAATTAAATGTCGCCCAGTTCATAATCTAAGTCCTAAGTCTAAAAATTCTCTAGGGGTAAAATTTTGTCTAGCCTTAAGAAAAAAATACCCTATAAAAAAAAAAAAAAATTGAAACTAAAAACCACTTAAGTAATAGTTTTAGTCTTCATAAAATTTTTGGAGTAAAATGAAGAGAGTAAGAATTTAATTAAAATCAGTGGATTTAAAATTGTAAAGAAGAATTTAATTGTTTAAGTTGTGAAAGTGTAAAAGATACTAAATTATTAATAAAAAAGAAAAGAGGTTAATTTGCGCAACTGCCATTTTTGGGCTCTAATAAAAAGGGGAAAGAAGGGAATAATAAAAATTAGGAAACTAAGGAATGGAGGAAACATAATAAAGGAAAGAGGGAACTTATGGTAAAAAAACAAGAGGTCACTTAGGAAAGAATCTGCATTCAAGAACCTTCTAATTTTGAACCGACTTAGCATTTTCATTTTAGGGAAAATATTTAAAACCTGTGAGGGAATCTAGGGGCACCTAGGAGTAAATTTAGGAGTAACTCTAGGTGGGTGAGGGAAATGAGACATTTATTAATTTTAAGAAAATAATTATTGGAGGAAAGTGGGGGATGGACGACACTTGTATGTAGGAGAATTATTAGAGGATTTTTTATTAAAACTTAAATTAAATGAGATTTAGGAAGTTCTAAAACTCTATAAAAGAAGGGGAAGAGAAGGAGGAAGGGGATCAACTGTTAGCGTAACGTTACGCTGCTAGAATTGTGACTTGATTGATTACTTGTGGGGAGTTGGGATTTCCCAGCTCAGATAGGAGTGGTAGTTTGGCCTTGTGAGGCGAGCTGAGAGTTAGACATACCATCTGGAGAGTGTGTGGACCCTTTGCAGCTCGGGGGGATAAGGGGGAAGCAGAGTACCTCTAGCGATTAGCTGGGAGGTACCAGTGTAGTTTTGACGGTCGGCGAGAAGGATTGCACGGAGCGTGCAGACAACACTCGGAGCAGGCGAACATGCCATGGTATGTTTTTTTTTGTGGTTGAATGCTAGAATGTTGTAAGATGCATGAATTAGACTTGCATGTGTATTGGGACTGGTTGTCTAGTTTTATGA
>SNQJ01S0003479.1:171004-188919 GCA_010110895.2 Picea sitchensis
AGGTCACTTAGGAAAGAATCTGCATTCAAGAACCTTCTAATTTTGAACCAACTTAGCATTTTCATTTTAGGGAAAATATTTAAAACCTGTGAGGGAATCTAGGGGCACCTAGGAATAAATTTAGGAGTAACTCTAGGTGGGTGAGGGAAATGAGAAATTTATTAATTTTAAGAAAAGAATTATTGGAGGAAAGTGGGGGATGGACGACACTTGTATGTAGGAGAATTATTAGAGGATATTTTTATTAAAACTTAAATTAAATGAGATTTAGGAAGTTCTAAAACTCTATAAAAGAAGGGGAAGAGAAGGAGGAAGGGGATCGACTGTTAGCGTAACGTTACGCTGCCATATTTGTGACTTGATTGATTACTTGTGGGGAGTTGGGGTTTCCCAGCTGAGATAGGAGTGGTAGCTCGGCCTTGTGAGGCGAGCTGGGAGTTAGACATACCATCTGGAGAGTGTGTGGCCCCTTTGCATCTCGGGGGGATAAGGGGGAGGCAGAGTACCTCTAGCGATTGGCTGGGAGGTACCGGTGTAGTTTTGACGGTCGACGAGCAGGATTGCACGGAGCGTGCAGACAACACTCGGAGCAGGCGAACATGCCATGGTATGTTTTTTTTTGTGGTTGAATGCTAGAATGTTGTAAGATGCATGAATTAGATTTGCATGTGTATTGGGACTGATTGTCTAGTTTTATGACTGAATTTTAGGTGTGATTCAATTTCTGAATTTTACGTTTGAAATTATAATTCTGAATTTATAGGTCTGATAATTAGGTTGGAAGTGAACACTTTAGTAGTATTCCTTTACCACCATAAACAGTCCAGGTGCATGGAACAAATGATTCTGTTGGCCTTGAATACTGCTAATAGTTTCTATTTTACCAAACTGTCCTCCCTCTACTTTTAATGGCAGAATCCACTACTACGATTGGGTATTCTTATTACTTTATACCTTCCTTGAACCAGTGAATCAGTGAGTATCCTTGGATATTCTACTTGTCGTTTTGTTGGGTAATGATCGTCTATTTTTATTTTAATATGTATGGAAGGTGTCTTGGCTGGTGCATTAATAGATATGATCTTAGTATAACTCAAATTAGGTAGGAGTGGGATACAATAAAAAAAAAAAGAAAAAAAAAATAAAGACATTAAATTTAATGTTAGAGTTAAAAACGAGAAGCTTATTCCCAAAATTCTGGTAACTAATGCGATTGGAATGGGGGAATATCTCTTCGAGAATTCGTTGCTTGCCCTCGTCATTGAAGTTTCATGACCCTTCACTGAGAAAAAATGTGCCCAGAATTGGTGTTAAATCCCCCGCGAGGCTATCATTTACCTGAGTCTCTTCCTGGCGTTGGATACCTTCCAAATGGTCGTGCTTCCAAATTTTCCCTTGATGCTTGCATGTACTTCAAAGAGGTGCATTGCGGTGAATGATGTTTCCCACGAGCGACCTGAACCAGCTTTTACCACTCTGCCAGACCGCCCAGTACAGTTGGCGAAGAGGTTTAGAGTTGATTCTGGAGCTGGTGTTTTTCCTAAAATCATGGGTTTGTTTGAGCGGTTCCCGGTAGTAAAATTTTGTTGATCAGTTGCATGCTGTTAGCTGCGTGTTACCCTTTTTTTTTTTTTCAATCGCCACCTTCAACTTTACCACCAGATCTTTCTTTACTCTTTTATTTGGCCATCGTGTAAATATTTGCGTGTTGTCAATTTATGGATTCGGGGGTTTATTTAAGCCAGTCCTTCTACCCGAGTGAGATCATGCGAGCTGCCAGAAGTAGGGGTCACGCGTTCCTTCACTTAGAGTGATTGTTGGCGCCTCCGGATGATAGAGAACTAGCCGATTGAATGGAACACCTCTTCACTTGCAGCTGGTCAGATAATTCTCTCCCAACCAAGATTTATATTCTTGAATAGAAACAAATGTCGTCTTCTCCCATCCAGTTTGAGCATCTTTAGAGATTTTAACCCTTTTACCCAGTCAAACTAAACCATCATACACCCAGGCGTTATGGACATACCACACCCATTGAAAAAAATAAAACTAACAGGTGGTAGAGCATCTAAGGAAAAATATTTTTTTTTAATTACACGAACTTCAGAATTCCTCATTTTGGGGAGGTGAGTTAGCGCATGGACTGAGCTGTCAATTATTGACTGTTTTAAAGGTTATCTTTAGAAACAATCACTTATTTAATGGCCAGGATTCAGTACTTGAATTACCTAAAATCACTAGCCGTAGAATGTGAAGGAGGATTTAGAAAAGATTATGGCAGCAAAAATTGTGCACTTCGGTTGTAAGACCTTGGGAATTTATTATGTATGTTTCTGATTCAAGAGAACTCCCTTACGTTTCCCTTGCTACGTGTTGATCCCTCTCTCCTTACCTTTAAGTATTCTATTTATTAATTTTCCATCATGTTTAATGTTATTTCAACTTGACTCGCAGGAGTTGCCAAAGCGAGCTCACTTTCTCTAATATCCTTCAGCTTTAACTTTGTGTTCCTTGTTAGCATTTCTGTTAGCATCTTTTCCATTGATTCATTGGACAAGACATTTAATCTTAACAACAAGATAGCAGTTAAATGGCAGTAAGCTTGACATGAACATGACATTCTTTGACCTCAACCTCTTTTATTTTAGGCAACTTTTGATTTTAATTGCCTACAGATTTTAGATCTATAGTTGGATGAACAACTATTGGAATGTTTCCTACACCAGAAAGAAATTTAGTTTTCTTTTATTTAACTGATATGTCCCATTTCTTCTTTTCATTTAAATAATAATTTCCTTCTTTTAATTTTTATCATTATTTTATGTTTTGTGGTAAACCAATAATGTACATGAACCATATTAGGGTAGAATTTTATTGTACAAGAGTGGATGAAGAGACTGATTACTTTAGAAACTTGGTTTAGACATCCTCATAAGTTAGGAGATGATTAAGTTTTAATGATTATTATATTAAATAATGAAGTGCCCTTTTTAATAATAAATTATTATTAATATAGTGTGGGAAGAGGAATTTGGATAAAAGTGGATATGGTGTACATAATCCACTTCTTGGTACTTAGTTGCGTGTATTCGTTGACTTGATTTTTAGATTTCAACCTGAAAACAAAATACTCTTCACAACAATAAAATTTTAAGGCCAATAGATTTAGATGATATGAAGTTGACAATTGTAAGTTTAAAATTGAGCAGATGACCTGGTTCTAAGGCTAATTTAGATTTCACCTTAATATCATTATGCACTTTAGACATGCGAAGCTGGGCTCGTATTGGAGGTTGGATTAGACTGTGTTAATTTCCTTACTCACTTTATATTATTTGTCTTTATCGTGAATTTAGAATGAAGCTACACCTCCCAAGCAATACTGTATGGGTAGTGAGTAAATTTTTGGGTTAATGATGTTTCGCTATTGCTTTTTGTCTTAATGTAGATAACTTGGTTGATTACGATCTTGAGGGTTATGTCATACCTTAGTAGGCTTGGTCTACTTGTGTCGGGCAAAATGTAGACACCTCCATGTTTCTCAGAATAGTCGCCATCCCTGAGACCTTAAATGGTTAAAATCGATGGGAACCTGGGCTTGAGCGTTGCTTATTTGTCTTGGAGGTCCTAACCATTGTAGGGTAGGACGGGCGGGTAGTCAGTCTTTTTATTGTCAGTTGATTGTGGTTCATTGCTGGCAGATGTTGATGTGCGTCTTAGATCTTTATGTTGATATCACAGTTGTATGCGTCATGATTCGTCGTCATGTGGCGGCGCAGAGTATAATGTCTTGTTTCCCTTGTACACACGCACACACACAAAAAAAAAATTGCACTTGCTATAAGGAGGTTGTTGTCGTAACGAGGAGGTTTGTTACATATGATATCAGAGCAGGTTTGACCCATGACTTGGGATCGCTGCATATTTCGTTGACATGATTTGATTATACTGTTGCTAATTGAGTTGATTTTGTGCACGCAGGTAATCATGGTTAGAGGATGCTGCAGAGGCAGACGACGGGGTGCTAGGGGAGGGGGTGCGGCACCAGATGTAGCATCCACACCTGAGGGGTCTAACCCCCAGGCAGACGAGTAGGTTCTCGGACAGGAGCAGATAGCAGTTGGTGACGTAGTTAGGATAATGATATCTTTTCAGTGCATGTCTGAGGCACTGATCATCCACTTGGACAGAGATGAGACCAGAGCGCCGGCACCCGCTGAGGTTCCACCGCGTGCACTGGCCGTTACTGGTAGCATTCATCGTGAACTCGAGAAGGTCAAATTTCCCGAGTTATTTGGTGCCCCGGATGGCGCCGCCGCCAAGGAATGGTTGGAGAATATGGCAATGTTCTTCGCACTTCACGATTATACCTCCAACATGAAGGTCCGCATGACGGTATTTCAACTAAAGGGGAGCACTCTTCTATGGTGGAAGACGCTCCTACGACAGTTGAACATGGCCTTCGAAGACGTTTCATGGGAATTGTTCGAGGTACCTTTCATAGGAATTCATTGAGCATCAAATCAATGAGTTCAACACCTTACGACAGGGAGGTCGTACTGTGCCTGAGTACGAAGCACATTTTATGGAGCTTCTTCGGTATGCTCCACACCTTAACACTTATAAAATTAAGGTCAACAGGTTTGTATTCAGCCTTAACAGTAGCCTCCGTGCAAAGGTTAGGATTTTGATGCCTCAAACCTTGCACGATGTCGTCCAGAAGCCCCTCACAGCCGAGGAGGAGCTTATCAGAGGAGGTCAAACTAGGACTCTAGCGAGACCAGCAGGGTAGGTTCCATTTGGAACACAGCAGCACCAAACACTAGCGAAACATACATCGGGATATCATGGCTTCCAGAGGGGATCCACTTTCACTACACCCTAGCGACCGTCGGCTCGGCAGTGGACACCTTATCGGGGACCACGGCATCAACAACAGCGTCGCCCGTAGCAGCAGTAGTTTAGGCATGATCAACAGAACAAACCAGGGTTCTAGGTTGGTGGGCCGTCATCTTCTACTTCGGGTACCAGGACTACTGGGCTAAAGAAGGGGTGTTGGACGTGTGGGGAGCCACACTACCTGCGCGACTATCCTGTGGAGAGGACCAGAGTGTCTGGATCAGTCGGACCCACTATAGTGGGAGATATGGGCAAGGCCCATCAGATTCATGCAGCGGTGAATAACCACCAGGTAGAGCATCGGTCGATTGTGCTCGAGACGATAGGTACTGTCATTGACCAGACCCTTAATATTTTGATAGATCTCAGTGCTACCGAGAGTTTCATTTTTGGTGTAGCGCTAAAAAGGATTAAGGTAAAGGAAGCCGAACAAGACGAGTTTAGCTTCGTAGAGATGGATTCAAGAGCCAAACAGAAGGTTCGAGGAAAGGTTACAGGCTATGCCCTTAACTTGGGAGAGTTTGTCACGAGGCCCAACTTGTACGTCACGATCTTAGGATCTTATGACGTCGTGATTGGTATGGATTGGTTGGAATCGCATCAGGCGATACTCAAATGTAAGACAAAACAATTGTGCTTGGTCGATGATGAGGGACAGAGACGTGTGATTGTAGGATGAAACCAGGGGGTTTCCCTGAGGTTCATCTCTTCCATACAGTTACGGAGGAGTATGTGCAAAGGGGTCCAAGATTTATGAAATCCTTTCACTAAATGAGAAGGGAGTAGCGGAACGTCTAGAACACCTTCCGGTGGTGAGAGAGTTTGCGGATGTGTTTCTGGAGGAGCTACCTGGGATGTTGCCGAAGAGGGAATTGGAATTTACCATTGACCTAAAACCGGGGACTAAACCGATAGCAAGAACGCCTTATCAGATGTCTACCCTAGAGTTACAAGAGTTGAAAATGCAACTGAAGGATTTGTTGGACCTAGGACTGATACATCCTAGTGTGTCACTGTGGGGTGCACCTGTTATTTTCATACGAAAGAAGGACGGATTGCGGAGGCTTTGCATTGACTATCGTCAACTGAACAAGGCTACGATCAAGAATCAATACCCATTGCCGAGAATTGATGATCTGTTCTATCAAATGAAGGGTGCGACGATGTTCTCCAAGATCAATTTGCGATCAGGGTATCACCAGTTACGGATCAAAGAGGATGATGTCCCTAAACCTCTTTTAAGACGAGGTTTGGACATTATGAGTTTACTGTCTTACCATTTGGAATGACAAACGCCCCAGGGGTATTTATGAGTTTGATGAACGGGGTGTTCTGTGAGTACTTGGACAAGTTCGTCCAAGTGTTCATTGACGATATTTTGATTTACTCTCGTACAATGGAGGAGCACGACGAACACTTGCGCTTGGTGCTGCAATACCTGTGAGAGCACAAATTGTATGGGAAATTGTCCAAATGCTCTTTTTATCAATCGAGGATTCACTACTTAGGGTAGGTCATCTCCGACGAAGGCATCGTTGTGGATCCATCCAAGGTCGAGGCTATTATGGAATGGCCTACGCCGACGAATGTCACGGAAGTGCATAGCTTTATGGGTTTAGCAGGATACTATCGACGGTTTGTCAAGGGATTTTCGAAGATAGCAAATCTGATCATGAAATTGCAGAAGAAAAACAAGAAGTTCGTTTGTACCGAGAAATGTGCAGAAGAATTTCGGAGGCTTAAAAAGTTGTTGACGACAACGTCGATACTAAAGGTCCCTGACATGGACGCGAACTTCCTAGTATGCACAGACACATCCAAGGAAGGTTTAGGCGGAGTCTTGATGCAAGACGGATGAGTGATTGATTACATTTTGAGGAAACTGAGAATGCATGAGGAGAACTATGCAACGCACGATTTGGAGTTATTATCCATCGTATATGCCTTGAAGGTTTGGAGATACTACCTTGTTGGATGAAAATTTGAACTAAAGACTGATCATTGTGGACTACAACACATTTTTACGCAAGGCGACCTGAACACGCGACAATGACGTTGGTCGGAATTTCTTAGCAAGTACAACTTTGAGATTACTTACATAAAGGGAATAGTGGACCGAGTGGTGGATGCTTTGAGTCAGAGACCACACATCTTTTTGGTGTTGCCTCTTCAGACAAATCTACGTGAGAAGATTCTCACTTTACTGCGTGACGATGACTAGTACAAAGAGGTCGAGGGTTTTATTGGACAAAACACAATGATGGTACCATGATATGAGGGATTTTCATGTGATAACGATGGGTTATTGATATTTAAAGGTCTAATTTACGTACCGCCAAATGAGGAGTTGAGGATTTTGATCCTGAGCGAGGCTCAGAGAGCAGTTTACATGGCTCACCCGGGAGTCACGAAGATGATGGAAGACCTTAAGCCCTTATTCTTTTGGAAGGGACTGAAGGAAGACATAGTCAACTATGTGGCCAGATGCCTCGAATGTCAGAAGGTAAAGGCTTAACATAGACACCCAGCAGGATTACTACAACCGCACGCTATTCCGAAATCGAAATGGGAGGTTATTTTGATGGATTTCATTGTTGGATTGCCATTGATGGTGAGGAGACATGACTCGATTTCCGTAGTAGTAGACACTTTGACGAAGAGTGCTCACTTTATTCCTGTGCGTACGACGTATCAGGCACCTGACATTGCTAGAGTTTTCATCAGTGAGATTGTGAGGCTACATGGCATGCCTAAGAGGATTATATCCGATCGAGGATCGATGTTTACTGGACGATTTTGGACAAGTTTCCAAGAGGCCTTGGGAACCCAACTTAACTTTAGTACTGCGTATCACCCAGAGACTGACGGACAGACCGAACGAACGAAACAAACCTTGGAGGACATGTTGCACATGTACGTGATGGACCAACAAAAGCGTTGGGAAGAATTATTGCCACTAGTAGAGTTCGCTTACAACAACAGTTACCAGAGCACCATTAAGATGGTTCCTTTTAAGTTTCTTTACGAGCGACCCTAAAACTCAAACTAATTAATAAATTTGGGTTCTAGACCACCCTTAAGGTTTATTTTTCTCTCCTTTAATATTTATATTAAGCACTTCTCTTCGATTTTTAATCCAAGTTTATTGTCCTGAAGATGGATCCTAATATGGATTTGAAACATCGACAATCCATTAATAACACTGTGGTTTTTCCGAACACTACTGAAAACAATCCTCACCACAGAAATCACATTAAACATATATTATATTTATTTTAAAATTTAGTTTTGAGTAAGAAAAAATTAAGGGTATGAGTGACGTTATAAGGAAATAAATTAGGTTATAAATGAGATACTCAATGATATTATATTTATTTTAAAGTTTAGTTTTGAGTAGGAACAATTTAAGAGTAGGAGAGAGGTGACGAAGAATTGAATTAGGTTATAAAAAATTCTAGTTGTTTTCAAAATTTATTTTTTATATTTTGAATTGTATAATTTAAAAAGAAAAAAAAATTATATAATTATCATAATTAAATTATAAAAGTGGTCAATACATTTTTGATAGGTTCTATTTTCCATGTTTCCCCATGGATCTTTTCCGATCAACAACTTTTATTATAATGTGGTTGTGCTAGTACTAAGATAATCAAGGCATGTATACAAACCAATATACAAACTAGTCATAATATTAGGTTCTACTTAGTCAAATTTATAGGAACCAATGAAATCCCTGGAATTGTTACATCTACTAATGAAAAAAACTTCTCTAAATGTTACCTTTAGACCTTGGAGAGAGGCACTCGTTGTATACTCAATCCCAAACACAAATATATTGGATTTAACTTTGAGAAATCACCTTGGTTGTATCATTCAAAAATTAATTTCCTTCATTGTATCATTTAAGAATTAATTAATAATTTACTATAGGTACATGTATTGGGTGAAGTTGGTGGACTTAAAGCTAATAGAGAGGAAGGGGGAGAACTCACATCCAATGACAAAGAACGGTTGTATGCACTAGAAACCAGAATCTTCAGTCTGAGTCTTGTTCCTATGTAATAAAATCATATATACATTATTAATACACACCCATTTACATTAAATACCTAAATAAGAACCTAAATTCTTAGAATTTCCTTCTAAACTTTTCTATCATAACATAAACCCTTATGCAATTCCTTAAACTTTTATAATTATAACATAAACCGTTCATGCAATTTCTTAGAAAATTCAAAATCTTTAATTCAAGCAATCTATCTGTATGGACCCTAGAGAATGAATATATATATATATATAGGAAAGGTAAGATCTTTTTCATTTACATAATTTTTTTAATGAAATTCTTTAGAAAATTCAAAACCTTAAATAATATATATATATATATATATAAGTTGGAGGGGAAGTAGACGATGAATATAATAACTGAGTGAATTAGATTTATGGGAGAGGGTATCATTCCTTATTAGATTTTTGAGACCCCTCATTGGCACGACAAGAAAAATACCTTGTAGCGGAGGTTATAGTGGAGGTTTTTAGTGTTACAAAATTGGCAAAAATTGTCAAAAAACCTCCGCTACAATATTCTTTTTTGGTAGCAGATGTTTTTGTGTAGATTATAAGGAAACTTCATTATAACTGGAAAAGTTGGGTGGAGAGAGGTTTTAGCAGATTTTTTTCTAGGCAGTTCACTTCATGGTGTATATGAATCAATGCATTCTCAAACTTAAAGCATGGATGCTTACATTTCACCAAAAGCACTGGGGCAGTCAAAAAAATATTGGGGCACCAATGCTCTTCTAAATAATAACACATTGGTTATTTAATAATAACAATGCACCGACAGAATCTATGATACCATGCACGGGTGCGTTATAAGACAAACACGACCAATGCATGAAATTTAGAATGCATTGATGCAGAAGTCTAATACATAAGCATTGATGCATCGTTTTATTTAAACACACCGAAAGGTCATTTTTTTATTATTATAATTGTTGTTTTTAAAATAGTATTATTATCGGTGTTGGTTCATTGTATTACAACACCAGTGTTTTTTAGCATTAAATGCACGAGTGTTCATTTTCTCTTTTTAGAAACATCGACCTGTGACAATGCAATTATTGTTATTTTTTAATTCCATTGCATATCAAAAAATTGACACATATCTTATAATAGTATTCTTATAAATTAAATGTTGAGTAGTGTATTTGGATATGATGTTTGGATTAATTTGTTATATTATCAGATTTCACATCTCTTCATTATAATGTTTAATCATCCATATATTTAATTAGCGATGTAACTTTTCACAACGACATTGGAAAACACAATAGAATAAAATAAAATGTATTTTATTATATATGAATAAGAGGATATTTGTCATACAAAATGGGACACTTATTGGTAACCCATTTTCTTTCAATTGGGACATTATGTCCATTACATTTAAAAAAAGGTCTGATTTTCAAAGAAAATTGTTTCAAAAAATACACCAACTTGCGTTGATATCCAAATATATTGATCATCATTCTTCGTTGGAACTATTTTCAGTGCTCGAACTACTTCCATAAATTGGGTTATTTGGTGAAATGTTTTGTTGATTGCCTCAATTTTTTTTCTCTTCTTCAAGTTCCATCTACAAAAATATAAATAAAGTGTAATGAGTGTATCTACATTGGTCATAATAATGAAAATTGAAATAAATTTAATATACATCAATGTAAATTGTAAAGAGATGTATGATATAAAGAATTGAGTCATGAATGATACACATTCTTTCTAAACCAAATCTCATTCCTTCTGTCAACAACTCTTAGAAATATTACTTTTTGAATGATTCTTTTTTGTTGTTGCGTTTTTTTTCTATTGTAATTCTGACAGGTTTCATTGACCATTTCTCTGGAAACGCTTCTTGTAGTTTAGATATAACATGGTTCTTGAAATCATTGGATTGATTTATGTATTGGAAGTGGAAAATACGTCTATACCTTTGTGTCACTATGTCCCTCATAGTTTTTTGAATGTTTTTCCCCCTTTCATTAACCTCCAACACCACTCCATATGAACTAAGTACCAATTCATCATCATTTACATCTTCTATAATTTTTATTTTCTTAGGACGACATTTTGTTCCTTCATTGTTGGTCCCTGTAGAACATTAAACATAAGTGAATTAATAGATTGTTTTAAACATTTTATCTAATATTCTTAAGTATATTATTATGAAAATTCAAAAAATAACTCATATTGAATAGTATTTTTTCATTCACCCGATTCATCATTTTGCAATTTTTCCATCAATCTTTTACACTCTTCTACACTTAGATCACAAAGAATATTATAGAGCTTCCATATTTTGTGGCTCTTCATGACAGACACTAACCAATACATATTATTTAAACTTACATATATTTCAAACATATTAATTTTGTATAGAATTTACAAAGAACTTTCCTTTTTTTTTTTTGGATGTGCTATCATTGTGTCGATCATAAATTTTGTTACTTAAACTATTCTCACACTTTTTTTTTTATCAACATACAACATGTACCATTCAATACATAAGCTATTAAATATATTTTATAAATAAATCACATAATTTTCATCTTAAAAAAATGGGTTTTTGATGTGCATTAATAATATGAAAGCACCAGTGCGTTCTATATAGGAAACACACTGACAAGATTTTTTATTTTTTTAAAATAATCTAAATTGCAACAGTGCGATATGTATCGATAACAACACCGCTCCTAGAGAAAAAAACTAAAACAAAAAATACCATGAATGAAAAAAAAATAAAAAATAATTACACATTAATGAATGAAAATTTTCAAAAAATTATGTTACAGCATTTCTGATGCACTTTATCAGTAATCTCATCAATGCGTTGTAGTCAAATTGGTGCACCGATAACCAGAAACCATTTAAAAAAAATGTCACAGGGCCAACAGGGTTTGTATCTGATGTAATAAGTGATCCCCTTGCATAACATGTCAAACACCTTATATATAGAAACACAATCCCATTAAATATAAAATACCTAAAATGAGAATCCCTAATTGTGAAGCGAAAAATCAATAGTAAAATTTAAAATTTTTACGATGCAGGGTTTTGAGTGAATCACAAAACCCTTCGAATTTCGATCTTCTAAATATTTTTTTTGCTCAAAAAGGGTTTTGAGTGAATCACCATACCTTTGAAATTACGATCTTTTGAATAATTATGTTGTTCCAAAGTATTCTTCTACTCCATAGTGCTCCCCGATGTGTCTCTCTTGCAAATCTCTCCCTTGTAAATTTTGGCAAAATACTGAAATAATGAATACCTTAATTCTATTTAAAGGACTTTATGAAAAATGTTTTGAGTGAATCACCATATCCTTTGTTAAAATATTGATGTACTCATTTTACCATAGACAATATCACTATTGTCACCCAACCAAAGGCACGCGTCCACCCCTGAGTACTATAACCTTTTCTAGATAGAATGATTCAGGAAGAAACACTAAAACCAATAGATAACCAAGAGAGCACATCTTTCTCCAAAGATAACTCACTAGACAGAAAGTCCCAAAGCCACATAACAAGAACAATACTCAGTTGTAGTAGATGCAGTTGCACTAAGAAAGAATACCACCAAGAATATCACCAAGAATACCACCAAGAGATACTAGAAGGAAAGGCACATATATTAGGATAGATAGCACTAGAGAGAGAGACCAAGAATCACCACGAAGGATCCACCTTACATTCTTGTAGCTACAACACAAAAATTGCATTATGCTTGAGAGAGTGAGTGAATTAAGTGAGTACAAATGAGCTCAAGTGCGCTCTATTTATAATGATCCTTGACAACTTTCTAGGATGACTTCTCCTATTGGAGGGTAATACTTTAATATTTATTATTTTACTGATTCAACTTGTCTTCTAGGGTTTCTACACATTTGTTTAGGGTTTCTCTTTCTTCCTAGAATATTCTATTATATCCAAAGGTTACACATGGAAGTTAATACCACCCGCAACTACCATGATATCAACACTCCCTCCTAGCTAGGGAGGTATTAATTTTAATGGTCTCAAACACAACCATCCATTTCACATGGCATGGGGAAGGATCACATATTCTTGCAAACCATTCTATAGGTAGAATCATCATAGCCACACATGCTATCTCATGATCATGCAGATCAAGTCATGAGCATCATCATAACTATCCATCTAGCTAGAAATCACATCCAACACTACTGGTTGACACACCATCCTAAAAAAAAGCTTCAACACTACTGGTAGTCTCCATGGAAACTCAGTAGTAGTACACAATTACTACAATGCCATCCAATAGATCACAACAATGTTGATCCATAATAGTATATAAATACTATCCAATGGTACATAACCACTCCTAGTAGCGCACAACTACTATATAGTGACACACAATCACTACTAGTGGAACACATCCACCACAATAGTACATAGATATTGTCTAGAGACACATAGTCTCTGCTGCAATCAACTAATAGATATACAGGTTATCACCATGCAATACAAGAGTCTCCTGGCATCAAATCATATCATCATTTGCATCATCTACCGAGGCCACAATCCATCTAAGTCATCGATCATGATGTTGAATAAGTCATGTGTTGGACTCAACACACTCAACGAAGTGTCTCACATAAGTCACTTACTCAACAGAGTGATACATGGACCATTCTTCTAATGCAGATATATGTCCTAGAAGAATGATTGTCGCAACAGATGTTGAATGCCCCACAATGGGCTACAAGGACCATTCTTCTAATCTGTACATACGTCCTAGAAGAATGTCATTCCTCCCATATGTTGAAAGACACACCATGGTCTATATATACCATTCCTATAGGAATGTCAGTCTCAGACTATTTTCTAATTGGGTCACCATATGTACCATAGACATCAATATCTACCCATAAGTTCCTTATAAAATATCAGTCCCATATAAATCACTCTAATCAAGATGCCATTAACTTTGCCTTAGGTAAATATCAGTCTTGGACCATTTTACTAATCAAAACACAATTCGTTCCTTCGGAAAATACCAGTCCATGATACGTCAACAATCTGTCAACCTGGACCATTATCCATAGGGAGAATGTCTATCCACCAGCAATATTTTCTTCCTAGAACATTCTCTGCCTGGAGAATGTTTATCCACCAACACACTGAGTATCCATGATTCCAGATATCAACACTCCCTCCCAACCATGGAAGTCATCTCCTCCCTTTCAACCAAGGGAGGTATCTCCACTGTATCATCTCTAAGACATACTAGCATGATGTGAATGCATCATATCTAAGTTGCACTGGCATGATGTGGAGTATCATTTGCATCATCTCTAAGTTGTACTATCATGATGATACTACATCATATCTAAGTTGTTCTAGCATGATGTGTCTCAATACATTTGTATCATATCCAATATGTACTAGCATGATGTTGAAGCATCATATCTAAGCTGTACTAGCATGATACATATCATCACTCACTCTCAACCAAGGGAGTAATATCCACAAGTCCCATCTTGTCCCTCAAGTATGTAAAATTTATCTTGGACAAAGGATTTGTCAAAATATTAGTTGTCTTCTAATCGGTGGAGATGTACTGGAGAATCACTTCTCCCTTATATACTTTATCACAGATAAAATAGTACTTTGATCTCAATGTGCTTTGACCTGAACATGGGGTTCTCTAAAATCTTCACACAACTCTAATTATCACAATATATCACAGTCATATCCATCATCTGATCAAATAGTCCAAAAATTAGGTTACAAAGCCATATTGCTTATGTACAAGCATCATAAGATGCAATATACTTTGATTTTGCAGTTTTGAGTGAAACAAAATTATGTTTCCTACTATCCCATGATATCATAGTAGATCCCAAACTGAAACATATACCAGAAGTAATCTTTATGTCATCTACACTCCCTGCCCAATCTGAATTAGTAAATCCATGCAATTGTACATCATTGTTTGAAGCGTATCTCAAACTATAGTTTAGCATCCCATGAAGATATATCAAAATTTTCTTTCCAGCTATCCAATGCTCATGTTTAGGTTCCACCTAGAACTAGATCAACGAGTTCACAAAAAGGAAAATTTACAGCCGAGTATTCACGAAATAAATTAATGATCCAATCAACTATTGGTACTCGGACGATTCTACTCGATCAGAATCATAATCTCTCAACTTCTTCATATCTGTCACCATGGGAGTTTCCATGGATTTGAAATCCATCATGCCAAACTTCTAAAGGATATTTTCAACATACTTCCCTTGCCCTAGGAGTATTTCACCATGCTTCTGTTATACTTCTAGTCCCAAATAATAATGCATGAGACCAAGATCCTTCATATCGAATTCAGAGGCTAACTCTCTCTTACAGTGAATAATGAGAGGCTTTGCACCTGTCGGAAACAAATCATCAACATATAGTAGTTGGAGCACAGGTGAATCATTCACAACCTTGTAATAAGGATATGGATCATCATATCTCTTGGAAAATCCAAGTCTCTTCAAGTAACTATCAATTCGTGCATACCAAGCTCTATGTATACTCATTCCTCATTTAATCCATTAAACAAAGAATTATTTACATCCATCCATGGATGATGCAAAATATATGATGGATCTAATAGAGGTGTATCTAGAAACTGGAGAAAACATATCATCATATTCTTCTCCCTCCTATTGGGTGAACCCTCTAGCCATGAACATTTCCTTGTATTTATCCATACTTCCATCCGTTGCATGATTTATATTGTAAACCATTTTTAAGTGACTAAATACTTTCCTTCATATCTAGGCACAATTTCCCATACATCATTTTTCATGATGGATTGATATTTTTCCATCTTAGATTCCTTCCATTCTTTCTTCTTGAATGATAGACAAAGATCCTCAAGTGTTCAACACTTGGATTCTTTTCCATAGAAAGATTATTCTCGAGCCATGTTATTCAATATATATGATGAGTACTTCTATTCTAAACATATATGGTTGTCATAACTTCTTCTCCCCATATAAACATGGATATATTATGGTCCTTCATCATTTCCTTGATAGATTCTTCAATGGATCGGTTATTTCTTTGTGCTACATGATTATGTTGAGGATTGTAAGGAGTAGCAAGCTCCCTCCTAATCCAAACCTCTCTCTAGAATGTATTGAAATCGTCTGAGGTGTACTCTCCCTCTTAGTGATTAGGTTGACATTTCTCCCACACAAATAAGAGTGAACGATGTTCAAAAATCATTTTTCTTACCACAACTCCTTTAGAATTGGTATTTGATGAGATCACCTACCTCGTAACTTGATGGGGTCATCTACTCCATGTTTTCAATTGTCACTCTAGCTCCTTCTCATAGATATCTCTAGTGACCTACCTGGAACAAGAACAACAAGAGAAAAATTATTTCCAATAACAATGTCATAACAACATATCTATGGTAATGTTCAAGGATTATAGAATTACCAAGGTGACCTTCCCAGGAAGAAGAAATATCTCCTAGAGGAGATGTTAGTTCATGAAACAAGTGCAATAATCATATATATCAATGCAACCAAGTATAGCTAGCAATAATAGAACCTTTCAAAGATTGTTGTAACAACTATAGTGTTTAATTGTACCATGGAAACTATCAAACTTGATATGTGCAAATTGAAACTTAACAATTTTGATCAATCAAACCTGGAACCTGAAGCCTTAAATTCTTATTCCTATGTATGTATTGAATCCAAGATGATTGTTTGGACAAGGTCTCTTGTACATTCCCTACAAAACACACTCATGCTTTGCTAGATGATATAACATGAAAATCATATACAAGTGCATACCTTTGAAATTTGCAACATCTTTCATCTTGTCTTCTAATCTGAAACTAGACACCATCTTGAAAAGAAGAGGTTAGAAACTAAATAAAAAAGTTTCAATGATTATAACAAGCTATAAACCATGAAATTTCAACTTTGACCAAAAAATCAATTTTGACCAAAAGTCAACCTTTGACTTTGACTTTGACCAAAACTCAAACTTGTCATTTTTGTTGGTTGAGGGCACCAGAGGGTTCTCTAGGCTAGAGCGCACTAGAATATCCATAAACGAGGTCCAACGCTTCTATTAAGGTGCCCAAAGAGTTGGGTTAGGGTTTTCTTCAACTGCAAAAATAAAAAAACTGTAGTTGTAGCTGCAACTGGTGCTACAACGAGCTTGAAAAAGAATTCTCGCTCCACCTTCCAGTGGTTAGACTATTCTAAAGGTAGTGTGGGCCCATAACTTGTTAAAATATTGATGTTCTTGATTTACCATAGATAATATAAGTATTGTCACCCAACGATAGGCACACAACCACCCCCAAGCACCATAACCTTTTCCAGATATAATGATTCTGGAAGCAACACTAGAACCAACAGATAACCAAGAGAGCACATATTTCTCCAAAGATAGCTCACCAGGAAAAAAAGTCCCAAATCCATAGAAAAATATTAATACTCAGCTACAACAATTGCATTTGTAGCAGTTGGAGTTACAGTTGTTGCACTTGCACTTACCAAGAATACCACTAAGAATGTCACCAAGAATACCACCAAGAGATACTAGAAGGTAAGGTGCATATATTAGGCTAGATAGATCTAGAGAGAGAGAGACCAAGAATCACCCCAGAGGATCCACCTTCCATTTTTGCAATTGCATCTCCAAAATTGCGCTATGCTTGAGAGTGTGAGTGAAGTGAGTGAGTACAAATGAGCTCAAGAGCCCTCTACTTATAGTTCTCTTTGTTAACTGTCTAGGTCGACTTCTCCTTTTGGAGGGTAATACTTTAATATTAATTATTTTACTGAGCCAACTTGTCTTCTATGATTTCTACACATCTGTTTATGGTTTCTCTTTCTTCCCGAAATATTCTATTATATCTAAAGGTTACACATGGAGGTTAATAACTCTTACAACTACTAGAATATCAACACCCTT
>SNQJ01S0003480.1:0-11849 GCA_010110895.2 Picea sitchensis
AAATTAATCAATGGCTCATACACATAGTACACAGAGATTTATACCAGAAACCCTTAACTGGGAGAAAACTTGTCAACTCTTTTTTGTATTAATTTCACCATTCACCATACAATATATACAATATTTTTAGGTATTCCATAGATACCAAAACCCTAATCCCTTAATCTAGGATTAATTTAGAAAACCGCTAAAAATAGCAAAATCTGCTAAAAATAGAAAAAAACGCCCACACACAGTTGTCGAATCTGACGTGCCCACACACACACATGCAAATAATATAACACATACCCAACAACAACATCATAAGATAACTTTAAATATAGGTACAACAACTCTTTCTCAGCAAAGAATCAAATATCGAATACGAAGACAGAGATAATCCTCCTTAATCTAAACACATTCACGTCTTAGATGATAGAAGTATCTTTGGTTCTAAACATAACTTCTTAATTAAAATAAACTTGCACATAAATAGTTCTATTACAAAATTTCAAAAAATTCTTTTTCTCCAAAACCACCGACCCTAAACATGAGGTCGATCTCCCTATTTATAAAGAATCACTAAGTTAAAAATCACTAATAAAATTCATTTTAAGTGAAACAAAATGACACATGGAAGATGTTATATCTTTTTGTCTCCTAACATCATCTGATCCTTTCACTGCAGTGGATTATCTCTATCATATTCCGACCACTTTAAGAAGAGGTATTCGCATGTGCTTGCATATGGGAACCTATTCTGATCCATCGGGGCAGAGAGGACTTCCTTTATCTCTACTGCCCTCTACTTATACTTGATCAATTTGACACTTAAGCACTATAAGACTACCAAAGCTTTGATCGGAGGTTCCATGAACTTCCTCGCTAGACCCATGATCATGCTTGAAGTCTGCGAAATATTTGTTTCCCATGCCATGTCTTTCTCTTCATGTTGTTTAACAATATCTTATAAGTCGGTGAAATCCTCCAGTGGGCCAAACTCTGGAAAATTAATGCCCCTTATTTCCAGGTTGATTTTCTCCCAGCTTTTCTCGCATTCTGCCCACCTTTCTTGCATTTTTTGCTTAGGCTATTGAACCATGTACACCCACTGTTCAACTACTTTTTGTATTTGAATGGTGATATTGTCCATCGACATTTGGATACCATGATCCTCTGAATCACAACCATTTTGTATTTCATCGATGTAGTTGATTCATTCTAAGGCATGATGTGCCTTTTCAAACCACCGCTGCATATCTTTGCAGGTCTCCATCCCCATTAAATTATCTTCTTGAATATCGGCTACTAGAGCAGTGAATAGGTCTCTTTCTCTTCTGGATTTCCCATATATTTCTCGTAACTCGCTCTTTAAGAGTACCACTGCTTGTGTCAAGTTATGGTAGTACTCAGCCTAGTGATAAAGATAATACAATTCTTTTCTCATGAAGGCTTCCTCCTCTTCGAATTCTTTTCTCTGTCAAGTGTGGCATCCGTTATGGCCATTCCAACTCCAATGAGTTTGGTCATCTTAGCATGCTCTGTGTCAAATAGTGTTGTCCAAGGTGGATTTTTTTTCTTAACCGTCCTTTTCATCACAAATTTTCTCTTCCTGTCATAAGCAATGGCCTGCACATCGGCAATTCCATCTACATGCTCCAGAATCTACTGATCTCCCCAGGAAAATGTATTTCCCAGGATTCTCAGTGTGTAGAGATGCTCCATGGTATCTTCTCATGCTCGTTCTTTTTCTATTTCATGGCTGGGCCCACTCGGCTCCTTAGCAGGGGAGTTTCTTAGATACTTTGTAGGCTAGTCATCCTACCTAGCTTCAATGAACAGTTGTTCTTTCACTCCAGATGAGGGAGTAGGCAGAATCTCAGTACCGATTGAAGGTTTGGATGGTGGGGTGCCAATTTCGGGTAGCTTCATCATTCCTCCTTGTTCACCCATGTACATGTCATATTTGGAGCTGGCACCATGCAGTTGAGTCTCTCCTGTCGGCTATGTTTCTAGCGCACTGATAAATTCAACATCAGTAGTGATTATGGCGTCCTGGTCGCCCTCCCAAGGTTTCGGTACAATTTCATCGGGATCTAGAGAATATACTTCTCCTAGGAATTCCTCCTGGGTGATTACAACCAGAGATATGTGTGAAACCTATTATCCTTCATCATCATCATATATAGTGATTAGGTGCACAATAATGTCTAGCACCCTTGTTCCACTTGATACTCTTGCTGGCCTTTGCTAAACTGTAGTTGTTATCAGGGATCTCACCTAGATAGTTTCTTCCCAATCGATAATTTATGTTGGTGGGACTACACTTGAGCTATTTGGATCTACCTCATGGTCATTGGTGTTGATTGGGGTAATCCTCAATGGTTCAATCAAAGGGTTAAGTGGGGGATCTTGTTATTCCCTTTGTATGGCTCTTTGGGCTTCTTCCAGTAATAACATCCCCCTCCTTCATGTCTTTGTTGCTTCTTATTTTGTCTCTTACCATGAGAGCTTCTTGAGTTGTCTGCTCTATTGGCTCAACCTGCTCATCCAAGGACATCACTTTGAACTTAGTCATTTTCGGGTTGGCCCTTATTTGCAGTACTTCCTCCTAGTCTTGGGCGCCCTCAGTGAAGATTTTTTCTTCAAAATTATCATGAGCATATGGACAATAGGAGGATACCTGCGTCGTGTGTTGTGGAACTAAGCCCTTGGGATCGTTCTTGTGAAAGCAACCTGTATGAAATCAGTACTCGAGTTGATTCAACCCCTCTTGTTTTGCATACATAGTGTCTCTGACCATGTAAAATCCTATGTGGAAACCATAGGCAATGAAATCTCTCTTCTTGTCTTTGACCAAGGAGACATTGTAGCCTTACAAGATGGTCTAGTAGTAGATCTCCCCAAAAATGAGGTGATCCAGGACATGAACAGGGAGAAGGTGGGGTGTGTTGGTAGCTCTGAACACTCTAACATAAGTGTTAGTTTCTTCAAAGTATGAGTGGCCAACTTTAGCTATCATCTTATTTACCGCCACCAAAAGCCGAGGGAACTCTTTTCTAAATATGATGAAGTAAACCTTGGCTAGGAACTCATTGCATATTAAATCATATGATCTCTTGTATCTATTTTCCCACAATATGCTGAAATAGACATGTACAGGCAATTCAGAAATATGTCAGCTCAAATTCATACCTACAAAAATGTTCCTTGCGCAAATTACATACAACAAGTAGGATGCCATGTAGAAGGTCGGAACCTCTCCTTCCTTTGGTGTCTAAGCCTGTGAAAGATTTATACTGAGATGCTTGGAGCTAATGGCTCCCCAATTGAAGTTTCTCCTTGAAATTTCCACGATGTATGCGAAGGGCATCCATGCCCCTGAAAATTTGGAGCAATCCTTTTCTCCATATAACCGAAAGATTAATGCCATCAAATACATGTATGGCTCTTGGAGATTTACTGTGTTGTACCATCTGGTGCTCCTATTTGTGATTTTTTTGTCTTATTTATACCACAAGGATAGAAATCGGTTGGTATCATGAACCTCATAGAACTTGACCATGAAGTTTGTGTTTAGCCTTCCCTCCGGCTCTCTAAGTTTGTAGTACTTTTTCACCTTCTTCAAAAGGAAAACATCAACACACTTGCCTTATTCATTGTTGATGGTGCACTTCATCGTGTCGACATGGTCAATTATCCATCCCAAGGTATGAATGCAGGTAAGCATTGGGGTTCAGCTAGTCGCCCTATGCAGATTTGACCACTGAATGTTTGGAAACACCTCATCATCAAATATTAAGACATGGATTGCTATGAGGCGTGAACTCAAGGCAATCCTCCTGACTAATTTTTTTGTATAGGTCGCCCCAATGCGGGAGCACCACTTTAGACCATGTGGTCGCTTCTGTGTCACCGAATGTCGGAGGCTAGATAAACTGCTTCTCGGTGGATGTGTGGATAATTGATTCTATCTTTTAGGCAAAATCCAACTCCCTTGCAAAACTCGACGTAGATCCTTCCCCGACCTCTGGTTCCTTTAGGTTGGGAATCCTTGGTGAGCGCCTAGTTGTCAGATTTCTTGGAGGCATTTTCTGCAAATAGCCAGAGTGAGATACCAACCTATAAATGTATTATGGATGCAATTGAAAATGTAGAAATGATGAAGACAATGCATACCTCTTCCTTGCACAATATTAACCTGGTTTAGAGTTAAATATTGGTTGTAATCTCTTCGACATGATCTCTCTCTCCTTTGACTGCTCTGAGGAATAAAATATTTATGCACATAATGGCGTGTTTGAATATGTCTTTGTAATTTAAATGGAGAGCATACTTACCTTATTGCATCAGTTCTTAAATTCAAGGTTGTAAATACACCCTGCAAACTGAACCATGCTCAAGATTAAATTCAATGCAAACTGGCGGCGCGGGAGAGGGTTACTTCATACTTCATTGACGGATTCAAACTTCTACTATTTTGTCAGCGCGCGGGATAGTAACGTGGGATGAGGAAAACATTAATTGGCCTCTTAAATAACAAAATTTGATCATATCCCTGTTGAAAGTATCCCATCAAACTACCGATCCTTCTCGTATTTTCAACACTAGTATGATCGGTGTCGGGGGAAAAAGGCAGGGTCTTGAAATGAGAACAAAGTGTAGAGTGACCAGGATCATTGATGTAGAATGTGGAAGGTTTGATGAAAACGTTTTCTTTTTTCATTGATACCTTTAGCCGAAATCTCCGATGTTGACCCAAAACTCTGTACAATGCTAATGTGGAAATGTTGACTTGGATATATGGACACGTCATGGGGAACATCAAGAGATGATGTAGGGAAAATAGGTCGCTTTGTACCAACTTCTTACATGACAAAGACACGTGGCGGTTGATTTCTACCTTTCCATGGGAAACATTCCTTCAGCATCGGTGATTTCCTTAGACATAACTATGGTTTCCACACCATGTTCTACCGACGTCGACGTCGTAACGAGGATCGATGATCGGTGATCGGCGATCGACTATCAACGATCGACGATCGACGAAGCGTTAAAGTGAAAATGTCTGTAGTTTCGTCTCTCGAATTATGTCAACGCCGAAGGGTATCGATGATGTTAAAAGACTATCTTATAGGCCAAATTTTGTTGATCAACGATTGTTAAAAGTTTTAAACTGTGCCCCTTCGGGCTTATCGTGCATTGTTACTTAAAGAAAAAATTAAACCATCAAAACCAAACAAAATGGCCGATGATAAGGTTTAATGACATAAAATAAATAAAATCCATTCATCCATGATACAGACTCTGACTTAGAAAAATGAAAAGTGGTACCCAAAAAGAAAAAGATTTCGCAAATACTTTTAGGGTGTGTTGAGTGCTCAACACAATTGCAAATGAACAAGCATGAAAAGAGATGGGGTGGGGCTATGATTCCACAAGTGGAGGAAGTGAGAGGGTCCTTATGTAAGGCTTAAGGGGGACAAAGGGAAGTGACCTTAGTGATTAATTTAACAAAAGTCCTTAAGCCTTTGATTATGAAACATTGATTATTAATTCGTTTTTTGTGTTATATTATGTTTTGATATTAAAGTTAAAACATGGGCTTCACATGAAGACACATGGTGAGTAATTGGCTTGTAAATTTATCCTTGAGAAATCAAACATGTATGCATTATGGGTTGGGATTGTTATGGTATGGAATCAAAGGAGGACTACATTCTTATTTGTAACTATCTTTGAAAATATAATCATAACTACCTCGTAACTACTTAGTGGACCTTATTTAATAAGACCACATTAGATTTATCCATGTTAACTAACTGGTGGGTATTATTTAATAATGAAAACCACAGTGGAGTTAGTCCACTTTACATTGAACACCCCCCATAACCATAATATTACTACTCTAGAGGACCCTTTGGCTCTCCAATTACAACCCTAGGGAGGATAGCAACAACAATGTTGGTATTATGTTTTGTATTATTTATGGTTTGTAGTTGCTATTTGTAATACATGAAGAGAATAAATGAAGCTAAATACAATCAAAATATGTATGATATAATATAGGCTTCTTATAGTAGCTTCAAACTCTAGCATTGGAGGCTAAAAAGAGGGTGGACTCAAGATGCTACTTCTTGGTACTAGGGGATAGTAGAAGAGGATTCCCATCATATTATGTACACCATTAATAGTTTTAATGTAGCTAACTTTAAAGAAAACTTATAGGGCTACAATAAGATTCAAAATAAGAAAAATTAGTTTACTACAAAGTAGTCATTAATCTTAAGCGAGAAGACCAAAACTATCTCTCTAATGTTGCTAGGTTCAAGAAGAAAATAAATATTGCAAAAACAAGAACAAACTCACGCTTCATATTAACACTAGGAAGTGAACAATAAATAAAACACCCTAGAAGGAAAAAAATTGTAATGTTTGCAATTCTAACAAGATAGACGATGATTTATTTTTCTTTTGGAGTGCACAATGTATGCGTAAATTAGATCTCATTTCCAAAAACGTTTTCAATACCACTTGTATATATAATGTGTTAATAGATGAAAACAAAAGTGAACTCAACAATCTTATTTACAAACTATTATAACTTTAAAACAACATAATAAAATGAAATTAATAAACTTGTCTTTAATAAGGTCTAATAGACTAATGTTGGTCTCAACAGATGATCGTCATCAATAAAAATGGTAATAAAATTGGTCTTTTTATGATTGACAATATGTATATTATGTTTTGTAATTTATTTATTTTTGGCTTTGTAATTGTTGTTTAGAAAATAAGAAAATGATAATGTTGTCGAACTCAGTGAGAAGTTGTGCAATGTTTACTCTCATGTTTATTTGGATTGGATATACAACCATATGGAATTGTTGCGCCAACACTTCCATGTGGCATAGATCTTATGTACAAGTTGCATATTGAATCATAGATGTTTGAGGTGTGCCAAACTCAAAGTCATTACCACATGACAATGTGAATCGTACAATAATGTGGTAAGTTAGACACAACTTCACGCTTATGCTTGACAATATTTATCCTTACTATATAATATACCAGCGTAGATCCATTTAACTCCAGATCTATTATGGGGCGAGAGATCAAATCCCTCGAGGTGCAAACCTTTCCTCAAAATTTTCACTCTAAAAAAAGGTTTGTACCTCAAAAAATTTGATCTTTCTCAGTGCATGATAAATCCGAAGTTAAATGGATCTACATTAATATTAAACAAACAAATTAGAAAAAATAAATTATAATCGGAAAGAATGAATTATGGATTTAGAAGAGATTTTACAAATGTTTGGTCTTCATTTCCAAGTGTTAACATATTTGTCAAATATCCGTTCCCATAAAAAAGCCTTAAGTTATAGGCAGGCATGTAAAAGGTAGTGCAAGGTGTTAGAGACCATTATCTTTTTTCGGAATATAGATAATTATCTCTTAATGTTCAAATTTTTTCATGGGCTTATCCTAATTTCTCGGTACCAAATTTTTGGGAGGATAAATAATTAATTGTTGAGAGAAGTTTCATAGTTTCTACGTACTTTGCGAATTAGTAGCGAAATCTTTTGAATTATTTCTCTAACCTATAATTTCGCAGCTCCTCCTTGTCAAACTTTTATTATAGTCCTTTGGACCGTTTTGGGTCCCCAACTATAGGTTTCATAAAGTTTATCACTCAAATATAGATGTGACTATTTTTCTCATTGCCCGGGCTCGGCGGAAGAGAATTAGGAAAATGATAACGAAAATGAAAAGGCGTCTCACACATCTTAAATAACGCAGCTTCTCCTGGTCAAACTTCTTTTATAGTCCTTTGGAACGTTTTGTGTCTCCACCTATAGGTTTTATAAAGTTTATCACTCAAATATAGAAATATAGATGTGATTATTTTTCTCATTGTTAGGTCTCAGGATATTAATAGAGAATATATATTATTATAATATATATTTTTTATTAATATCATCTTTTCTATTTTCATTAATAGAGAATATATATTATTATAATATATATTCTTTATTAATGCTCTTTTCCACCCTTTACCCGTTATAGTAGGACCCGTTATAGTAGGGTGGAAGAAAATAAAAAAATAATAACAAAAATGAAAATCTAAATAGAAATTCACACATATGAAATAACAAAGCTGCATGGCAGCATTACCTGCCGCCTTTGCAAAACCATTAGTTAAACTAACATAAATTACCTGGAGCACAGAATAAAACGGACGGCTAACAATGAATCTGGGTCTTGTTTGAATCAAAATGGAAACGAATTATGAGGCAGTTCAGCTTCAATACCAGTGAAAGTGAATTTGTGGGTGCACATTATTTCACCGCTGACGATGGATAATATTTTACATTTTTAAATTGATTTTTAGGTATTTTTAAATTAAATTTTTATATTATATAAATATAATAATATTGATTTTTAAGTATTTTTAAATTGATTTTTTAATATTATATAAATATAATAATATTAGAAATAAATTTTTTAAAGGATTATTACATCATGTTACAGTTGGAGTATATTACACGGTTCTTTTAATTATCAAATTGACCAAAACAAATACATAAAGGCCAAAACGTAGCTCACATAAAAAAAAATGAAAAACCTGTATGTACTACCTTGGGAATTATGTATTTAGGTGGCTTAACATTTATGATGTGCCGTCCATTTCGCCATAACGGGTTCATTCCCAATAACATCATTTAACATCATTGTAAAATACAATGAAATAATTTAAAAAAATAAATAAATTATATTTGTAATGTTTTGCTTTAACAAAACTTCTTAAATTTGTAATCAACCGTGGATTAATATCCTGATCAACGCCTATCGATCGCTATATACACCGCCGAGGCGGCATGTATAACATGTATAACAAGGAAATCTTGAGAGAAGTAAAGAGGAGGAGAAGTTAATGAAGGCCCGTTCTCATGGTCCTAATATCAATGAAGATGAAGATATTATGAAATAATATCAATGAAGATGAAGATACTGTGGAAAAAATAGAACAGAAAGAAAATGGAAAAAAAGGATTTTTAATGATTTATTTATAAAATTAATATTTTAATCATATTTTAATTAAAGAAAAATATTTATATATTTTTTTATGAAAAGAATTATATTGATAATGTAAATGATATTTTTTTTTTAATTGTTTTTTTTTTCTTCATACAATTTTAGTAATAATATCAACGATTTGATTTAGCCTATATTGTTAAAAGGGATTCACATGACTTTTTTCCTTAACTTTAATCTTCAAGTACATGTAAGATACCAAATTCATTTTTGTTTAGTGACTTATTCTCCACATTATTTATAATGAAATCAATGTAAGATGTCAAATTCATTTTTGTTTAATGAGTTATTTTCTACATTATTTATAATGCAATCAATTAACCATTTTTTAATTTATATTCTGGGAAAGTTAGTAAGAGTATCAAATTCTTCTTTCATGAATAGTTTATCATTTTAGATGAGAGTAATGCTATCTAATTTCTTCCTAACTTCAAGTATTTTAAAAAGACTCATGACCTTGTGTGTTAAAGACTATCACAAGTCATGACCAATTATCGAAGAATATCAATTCAAATATCACAACCTCTTCATATATATCTATCATCTAACATCACAAAGGAGATTATCTTTTTCCCTTTTGAAATCATTGGTAGTCTTCATTTTCTTGACAAAAGTATCCACAATTTTCATTAAAACTTTTTACATGTTCATCCAGCCTCCAAAGTTCCCTTAAGCAAATGCATCCTACCAATGAGAGAAAAGGCACTATTGATAGTCTCACAAAGATCAAGGAAAAAAACTATCATATCTTTAATATTACTCAACAGAATTTTCCTTGGTCCATATAATAACCCTTTAGCTTCCTTCACCTTGTTGGATCTCTTTCAAAATTCTCATTACATGCATTTAGGTGCTTAAGTAATGAGAGGCTTAAAAAATAAAGGCTTTCGGATTTCCTCAATTCTCAAATCTCTTTTACATGTTCACCTACAACATGTCCCAACACTTTCCTAGTAGCTTTATATACTTTAAGTACACTAGAGTCTTTCAATCCCTTGGCATCAAAAGTATAATCATGATTCTCTAGAACCTCATTTCTCTTAATGTTTACCTTAGATAGTAGAACCCTCTTTGTTTTCTTATCATAACTACCATGGTGTAAGGTGATAGAAATGTCTTCAAAAGTGGGTAGTTTTTGTTGCACCATCTAATTTCCAATTTCCTTATTGTTTTCCAAGTGGCCAATTGTCACAAAAGGGGATTTGGATGAGTTGTCAACAATCTAGCATGATCAATTTGCTCATCAATATTTCCTTTGGATGATATTTATGGCTCATGGCTAAGTGGTCTTGTTCTTTTGGAAGTTACAATAATAGCATGTTCCCTCTCTCTTTGAATTTTTGTGGTCATCTTCATCACCACTTCTTCTTTCTTCATCTATGAGCATGTGATCCTACTATAGTATGACTCTCTCCATGGAGCTCCATTTTTTTATATATAAATGAATCTTGATTTACGTGCCAATATCTTGTTAGCAATATCCATCTTAACAAAAACTTCCTCATTATCACTCCCTCCTTCCTTAAGTACCTCAAATTCAATAAATCATTCAATGAAACCAAAATAAAACAAATATCTTGCAAAAAGACAATCTATTTCAAATCTAAGAAAAGCTTAAGATTTGTTCATGTTTAAAGATTCCCCCTCAAACCCTTTTATAAAATGTCCTACATGTTACACAAATATCCCTACAAACCTCATAAACATGGATAAGAATTGCTTCTTCTTATGGTGAAGGAAATCCATCCACCTTTCGTACTACCTACAAATATTAGGAAGAAGAAACGAAACCCATATAAATTTGGGCAGATAGAGGGGTTTCTTCTCAAAACCGTATAACCTAATATACGTGTGTTTATCTTTCTTGAAAAACATGCCTTTTCAAATAATATTTTTTTTGTTTTCCAACATGAAAGATATCGTTCCATTCTTGTGATTATTTGTTTGAATTTCCAAAAAAAATCATCTTGAATTTCATAAAAAATGAATAGGGCCTTATGCCTATAGAGAATTGGATAACACAACTACACAGGCTTAACTTTCATGACTATTTCTAGCTCATGGTATGGAGTATTGAAGTATTTTGCAAAACCAAAGAAAAAATAAAGTACAATTCCATGTAGAGCCTTTTGGTCTTTTGGAATTCCAAACATTGATAGGAAAGCTCATTAGAAATTATTTATCCCCAATCAAATATATATTTTTTTCATGGTATATAATAAATAATATACACCACATATATGTACATATAGCCTACATATTATTGTCCAACTATACAAGAAAATAAAAGAGCTAGGGAATATTTTTATACAGGTGAATCAGGTTGAGCATGTCAATCTGAATCTATTTTTCCATAAGGTTATACCAACAAATGTTGTAATACGTTGGTTTAGATCCCTTTGATTATGGAAGCATATGTAATGATAAAATGGATATAAGTTGAACATAAATTATCTAAGTAAAGAATCCCCACAAACATTGTAAATATGTATATTTATTTATAATACAAAATTCCTAATGGTTGTAGATGAAGAAGGATTAAAAAGAGATGGGGGACTATGATTCCACAAGTTGGTAAGTGAAAGGGTGCTTGCACAAGTATTAATGGGAATAAAGGGAAATCACTTTTTTTAGTAATTTAACCAAATTCTTTAAAGCCTTGATTATGGAACTTTGATTATTAATCCCTATTTTATATTATACAAAGCTTTGAGATTAATGGTGAAACATGGGCTTCACATGAAGTCACAAGGTGAGTGATTGGCATGAAAATA
>SNQJ01S0003480.1:21612-37326 GCA_010110895.2 Picea sitchensis
TATGAGTGATTCTAGCTCCAATTCAATTCTGTTGAGTTCGGCCTGTTCACTGTGCTTTTTATCCTTCAGCCAAAGAATCGATTGTGATTTTAGAGAATTGAGTTTCCTGGACAGGTTCCCTTGGGCGTCTCCAGGTATGTCACACGTGTAGTCCGTCCACACCGATGTAACAAGTTTTATGTATGTGGGATCCTTCAACCACATTGCATTGAATTTGAAGGGATGTCCCTTTCTGCCGCTGCCTTCCCCTATTTGGAGACAGATCGGCGCATGATCTGACAGGAATGGCAAATTTACCCAAGCTCGGCTATTATATGAAGGTTGTAGAAGACTCTCCGCTACCAGAAAGAGATCGAGTCTTTTAGCTATATTTGCGGTGCCTTGTCTGCCATTCCTCCAGGTCGGCAGAAGGTCTGGAGGTTTAATATCAATCAGTGCATTTTTGTAAAAAGTCTGTTGGAAAAAATTTGCAAGAGGATCAGTCAACGTCGAATCACCCCAAATTTCCAAAGGGCTGGTTGTTAAATTGAGGTCACCGGCCAGTATAAGATTTTCTGCCACCAGTAAGCCTAGATCGTGTAGCCGCTGCCAAAATTCTTTGCGACCAATGCAAGGCCCGTAAACATTCAGGAAGTTGATAGAACGTTTAAGTTCATGACAAGTCCCAGTAAGCAAGATTCCCCCCGGACTGAGCATCGGGGAGAGATTGAAGAAAGTGGGATCCCAAGTGACCAGCAGACCTCCCGAAGTTCCAACGGAACTTGCCGCACAGGACAGCCAGCTCGGGCGAAGGAGATGCATGAAGTCTCTTGCTACAGATGCAGCAACCAAAGTTTCTTGTAGGAAGATGATAGCAGGCTGAGTCTGCTCAATGATTCTTCTCATGGAGGCTTGTTTCAGAGGTCCTCCGACCCCTCTGATGTTGAGAGATAACAAGATCATGGTTTCCCCCTTGCAAGGGCTTTAAAATCTCTAAGCGCCCCTTGTGTTTGTTCAGGAAGGAATGTTGCCGCTGAAGTCGAGCCTGTTATGAGGAAGTTGAGCTTCAATACCAGTGAAAGTGAATTTTTAGGTGCACATTATTTCACCACTGACAGTGTGTAATATTTTACATTTTTAAATTGATTTTTTATATTATATAAATATAATAATATTGATTTTTAAGTATTTTTAAATTAATTTTTTGATATTATATAAATATAATAATAATAAAAATGAAAAATTTTAAAGATTATAACATCATGTTTTTGGAGTTTATTACATGGTTCTTTTAATTATCAAATTGATCAAAACAAATACATAAAGGACAAAACGCGGCTCACATTAAAAAAAAATGAAAAACCTGTATGTACTACCTTGGGAATTATATATTTAGGTGGCTTAACATTTATGATGTGCCGTCCATTTCGCAATAACGGGTTCATTCCCAGAACCAATAACATCATTGTAAAATGCAATGAAATAATTTTAAAAAATAAACAAATGTTATTTGTAATGTTTTGCTTTAGTAAAACTTCTTAAATTTTTAGTCAACTGTGGATTAATATCCTGATCAATGTTGATTGATCGCTATATACATCGCAGAGGTGGTATGTATAACAAGGGTTGCATGGCAACGCAATCTTTGCTGAATTAGTTGGGAAATACTCACTATTATCAACCGTTGAGTACAATTGAGTAAGTAATGCGCCTGAGCAAAACAATTTACATAACTATGTGGTATTAATGGTTTGATGCGTTGCATTCAAGACAAATCTCTTATATCCTTTGGAATCTTTGTCTCTAATTGCTTTAGCCTTTTTGTTACAAAAATATCAAAAGAGCAAACTTTGAAGATTTGTCAGACAGCCTTAAAGGAAACCTTCTTGACAAAATTTCCAAGGAATTAGAACGTTGAATTTCTTTTCTGCAGGTGACTCATCATTGATTAAATTCAAAATCCAAATTGGAAAATATGATGATTCAATTCAGAGTCCAAATCTCAGGAAAATACGATGATTCAATTCAGAATCCAAATCTCAGGGCAAATATTTCATAACAAAAAATAAAATAGCAATACCAATACCACAAAAAACCTTTAAAACAAAAGGACTTTGTGCATTGTAAGGAGGAAAAAATATCTTTGCACTGGCAGGCGCAAGATACAAAAGCTCGATTGATATTATCACTGAAAAGACGACAATGCATAAGACTATTCATAAAGAGTCTGGTGAGACTATTCATAAATTTGTAGTTAAAATCTTGATACGGTTGATAGATTAATGGAAATAATTCAATTTTCTGTGAATGATTACAATTAATGAGGGATAAGAATAGAACATCATTATTCTGTGTGTCAATTGTATAGTTTAAGAATGAATAAATCGATCCTAATTGCCATCGGTTACTGCTCTAATCGAAATTACAAAATTAAGTTCTTATCTTCGAGAAGAAGCTTATTATTCCTTCTTTAACTTCCTAGCGCTTTACCTTCTTGTGCCAACATCCATCCTGTATCTGGCTAAAAATTCATCTAACTAAGTCTCCAAGTTTCCTTGAGACACAACTACTAGCCAAGATTAAATCAACAATAAGTAATATTCACGTCAACGACAATTACCATCCATCGGTAATATTGACATCTAACTGAAGTTCATTAACACAAGTGATAATTGTTGAGCCTTATTAAAAATATCTTGCACATGGTTGTGCTCTCTCCAAATCATTTATGCAAGATACTTTAGGTTTTCCATTCAGAAGGAACCCATTCAACATAGTAATGAATACTAGAATCGTCACTAAAATTATGCTTCTCTATATCATTCCATAACTTAAATACATGCTTTGACTGCCCAATCTCATCGTTATTATTTGAAAGCACTGAAGGATGCAGTACCATTTGATATCTCCTTCCAGCAAAGCAAGTGAATGAGTTACCCTCAAGTAATTGCAGCCACAGTTTGCTCCATTGTACCCTTAATGAGATGGAAAAGAGTGCCTGCACATGTTAGTTATAGGAAAGTTATTTTTGAAAAATCCAGTTCGATATGCAAACCATCATGCCTAGTAACATCTATACCATCGATAAAGTCCCTTTTTATAAAATTCCATTGATTTGAGCCTTGAGGCCTTGGTATGCGATTTTATAAGTGAGAGAGTAGCTTGCATAGTGTAGAATTGTTGTTGAATCTGTCTGGATAATGAAATCTCTATGTTTCGTGTAGAGTCCAAATCTCTCTTAGTCCCTCTCTACACCTTTCATGAAATAAAAGAAGTGACTAGATTTCTTACTCCTCGTAAGCATATATCTCCATTTCCCTGTCTATCGACTGAGGATTTTATTCAAAGTTTTCTTGCACACAGGTTGAGTTGTACTAACTACCAAAATGCATTTGGAGAGAAAGATCTGTGCACAACTCGAGCCCATAACTCGTACCTCATAAATATTCGTATCAGCTTGATCACAATCAAGCCATGTGATTTTGGAAACGTGGATCCTGTTGATTAGTTCAAATCCCATGGAAAAGGATAGTGAGTACTTGAGTTAAGAGTGGCAGTTGGAAGAAGTTAAGTAAATATTAATTAAAACATTGGAAGAAGTGAAGCTGGCAATAACATTTCAAAGTTATGAGCCAATAAAATTGTAACAAATATATTTTTTATTTATTTTAAAGTATATGAATTGAAACTTCCTAAGTTAAACATTAAAATTTCTGAAATTTTTTAAAGTCAACCCTAAACTAATGGCAAGTACAAACCAACACGGTGCAATTCAAATTTTCAACCTGTTTTTGTAAAACAATGAACATAAGGGCACAGAAAACATGATATTGTTCTGATAGTCGTGACCAAAAATTGTGAATACTTTCCTTCATAATGACCAATTAAACACTATAATCTTGGGCAATGATGAAGTCCTCAATTGCAAGCCTTGAAATAAATATGGAATTAAAATAGTAGGATTGAAAAGAATGAGAATGAAGTATTATTCTGAGCTTCAGGTTTTGTAATATTTTTGCCAAGAATCATTAAAACTATTCCTGATATCCGGAGCTTATAAACAGAGGACACAACCCCTAAAAATAGAATGCAAATAGAATTGTTTTGAAAAACTGAGAACTGAAATATATCATCGCATCACCTGTTTCAGGTTTCCATATATTTTTACCCAGGAAGATATTAAAGCCATTTCCACTGAGAAGCAAGTACTAGTTTTATGGCAAGCCATGAAGCCCCGATGTTATAACCCTAAATTGCACTATCCATGCTTACCTGGCATCAAGCCAACTCATTTCCCTTCATTGCCAAAGCCATGCTGAATAAACTCTTGAAAAACCTCTTAAATCAAGCAACCCGCGCCCTAATCCACTGCTGGGCGCGTTGGAACGCTGGCAGGCCTTATACTGCATGCGTTGGAACGCTGGCTGGCCCACTACAGCCTGCGTTTACCTAACAAAGCAAAAAATCAGGAAAGTTGCCGACGGAACGAAAAGCTTTGGGTCAGTTAACTGGAACTCCCCGCCATGCATGGCTAAGAGTTCATCTAAAACCCTAGCTCCTTCTAGCCTATAAAAGAAGGGGTAGGGGTACTATTCAAAGGAGNTCCAAATCTCAGGGCAAATATTTCATAACAAAAAATAAAATAGCAATACCAATACCACAAAAAACCTTTAAAACAAAAGGACTTTGTGCATTGTAAGGAGGAAAAAATATCTTTGCACTGGCAGGCGCAAGATACAAAAGCTCCATTGATATTATCACTGAAAAGACGACAATGCATAAGACTATTCATAAAGAGTTTGGTAAGACTATTCATAAATTTGTAGTTAAAATCTTGATACGGTTGATAGATTAATGGAAACAATTCAATTTTCTGTGAATGATTACAATTAATGAGGGACAAGATTAGAACATCATTATTCCGTGCATCAATTGTATAGTTTAAGAATGAATAAATCGATCATAATTTCCATTGGTTACTGCTCTAATTGAAATTACAAACTTAAGTTCTTATCTTTGAGAGGAAGCTTATTATTCCTTCTTTAACTTCCTAGCGCTTGACCTTCTTGCACCAACATCCATCTTGTATCTGGCTAAAAATTCATCTAACTAAGTCTCCAAGTCTCCTTGAGACATAACTACTAGCCAAGATTAAATCAACAATAAGTAATATTCACGGCAATGACAATTACCATCCGTCGATAATATTGACATCTAACTGAAGTTCATTAACACCGGTGATAATTGTTGAGCCTTATTAAAAATATCTTGCACATGGTTGTGCTCTCTCCAAATCATTTATCCAAGATACTTAAGGTTTGCCATTCAGAAGGAACCCATTCGACATAGTAATGAATACTAGAATCGTCACTAAAATTATGCTTCTCTATATCATTCCATAACTTAAATACATGCTTTGACTGCCCAATCTCATCGTTATTATTTGAAAGCACTGAAGGATGCAGTACCATTTGATATCTCCTTCCAACAAAGCAAGTGAATGAGTTACCCTCAAGTAATTGCAGCCATAGTTTGGTCCATTGTACCCTTAATGAGATGGAAAAGAGCGCCTGCACATGTTAGTTATAGGAAAGTTATTTTCACAAAATCCAGTTCAAAATGCAAACCATCATGCCTAGTAACATCTATACCATCGATAAAGTCCCTTTTTATAAAATTCCATTGATTTGAGCCTTGAGGCCTTGGTATGCGATTTTATAAGTGAGAGAGTAGCTTGCATAGTGTAGAATTGTTGTCGAATCCGTCTGGATAATGAAATCTCTATGTTTCGTGTAGAGTCCAAATCTCTCTTAGTCCCTCTCTATACCTTTCATGAAATAAAAGAAGTGACTAGATTTCTTACTCCTCGTAAGCATATATCTCCATTTCCCTGTCTATCGACCGAGAATTTTATTCAAAGTTTTCTTGCACACAGGTTGAGTTGTACTAACTACCAAAATGCATTTGGAGAGAAAGATCTGTGCACAACTCGAGCCCATAACTCGTACCTCATGCAGATTCATATCAGCTTGATGACAATCAAGCCATGTGATTTTGGAAACGTGGATCCTGTTGATTAGTTCAAATCCCATGGAAAAGGATAGTGAGTACTTGAGTTAAGAGTGGCAGTTGGAAGAAGTTAAGTAAACATTAATTAAAACATTGGAAGAAGTGAAGCTGGCAATAACACTTCAAAGTTATGAGCCAATAAAATTGTAACAAATATATTTTTTATTTATTTTAAAGTATATGAATTGAAACTTCCTAAGTTAAACATTAGAATTTCTGAAAATTTTTAAAGTCAACCCTAAACTAATGGCAAGTACAAACCAACACGGTGCAATTCAACTTTTCAACCTGTTTTTGTAAAACAATGAACATAAGGGCACATAAAACATGATACTGTTCTAATAGTCGTGACTAAAAATTGTGAATACTTTCCTTCATAATGACCAATTAAACACTATAATCTTGGGCAATGATGAAGTCCTCAATTGCAAGCCTTGAAATAAAGATGGAATTGAAATAGTGGGGTTGAAAAGAATGAGAATGAAGTATTATTCTGAGCTTCAGGTTTTGTAATATTTCTGCCAAGAATCATTAAAACTATTCCTGATATCCAGAGCTTATAAATAGAGGACACAACCCCTAAAAATAGAATGTAAATAGAATTGTTCTGAAAAAATGAGAACTGAAATATATCATCGCATCACATGTTTCAGGTTTCCATATATTTTTACCCAGGAAGATATTAAAGCCATTTCCACTAAGCAGCAAGTACTAGTTTTATGGCAAGCCATGAAGCCCCAGTGTTAGAGGCAATACAATATTTAGAATAAACACACATATGGGTTGCCATTCAATTTCGGTGAAAGAACAAACGCACGGGATATTTTCATGGAGATCAAGGAAACCATAACATAATTAAAATACTGCTTCATGAATCATGTCTATTTACATCAATGGATCATCATAGCGAAGCAAAGGGAAGTGGCATATCAATAAGAACACGCCTTCATTTGAGTAGGCAGCAGTGAAAAAAATTATATGTTGCTCCATCAAAAACTTCCCTGATTGTTACGAAGCTTTTGGAATGTATACTAAAGGGGCTCTGGAAATAAAATACAGGTTACCGTCAAACACACTCCATGAATTTTGGCAGGATTAGTCAAATTTTTTTCTGCATAGATGGAACACAGACTGCATGTTATTGTTCACGGGGAAAAGATTGATTCTTGGACTAAATTGCAAAGAATTCCAAGTTACACTGCAAATCCACTGAAGTGTAGAGAAGAATTCATTGAGGAATAATTAAAATACACAGATTTACCTAAACCATAAGATACTCATGAATTTCCCCTTAACACTCTCCTAGGTAATTGCTTTTTTTCACAAATGCAACCCGGAAAGGGATTTCCATAGAAGTACTCCTCGGTTTTAGGAAATTCTCCAGGTTGTCGACTTGCTAGAGCTTCTGTTTTATGGCTATGAACTTCCATCACCTGTTGTTGAAATATTTCCCATTAAATGCTTCCTGATCCATATTCATCTATCAATCTGACCAGAGTTTGTCTGCAATAAAGAATGTGAACATCACTTTTAGCTAAAGTTCAACATTCTATCTGAAAACAAATTAAAAGCTGAAATAAAATCTAGAGTGCTTATTTCTACACACCTGTCAGGACTGATTGTCTTCCTAAATCCTTCAAACCGTCTGTGGCCCTGGACAGCCTTGGCCATGTTTCCATCATAGGTGTAAACAAAAACATCACTTTCTAATGCCATTATGTAATCCAAACCTGCTAATCTGTTTTGATAATCCTTCAATGGCTCAATTTCTTCTTCAGTAGTCAAGCTTAGATGAGAGTATACATTTGGAAAATGCTTCTGAAGGGACTCTAAATTGCCATTCCCACAAAGCTTCCCTACTACTATGAATATCTTAGTCGACGAGGGATAGCCCAAAGCCTTAAAAAAAAGGCCGGTCTCATGAGGAGTCAAAGGGCAGCTTCCTTGTATGTGCCTTTCTTCTCCATCAATATCTTTTTCTTTCCAGTGTTCAACATTAATTCACATCTGCCTGAGTTCCTCACCTTCCTCTGATGACAATCCATGTGTACATCCAGTAAAAGCTAGCATATCTTTCTCATACCTAGACACAATATTATCACATAAATCAATTCCATGAACAAAAAATAAGAACATACTATTGAATGAATGCACATAAACCAACCAAAATCATGAATTGCAATAAATTATTCCAACTACCTTAGATGGAGGGCAATGTATGGTGACTTATCCTGTATTATACTTAGAAGAGTTTGAGATAGTCGTTCGATGGGCTTGGTAAACTTCAATGCCTGGTAATTGGCACGACAACTGAGCTTCTGAATTGAATCGGGAAGGTCATTATTTGCAAGACCAACATCAGTATGCGTAAAGTACAACACCTTATGTTGTTTCAGCAAAGGAAGCATCTCATTCCTGTAAAAGGACACCTATAGATTGGACAACTTACAAAATTGTTAATTGGAACCCTAGAATGGATTTTGGGTAACCTATGGAAACTATCAACTCAAAATCAACAAGCAATTATATCCAAGCAAAGTCTTAAATAGTATAGAAGATCATCTCACCTTTGACCATGAAACAAGAGCCTTCTTTAAAGACTCAACATCTTTTAGGGATGCTGGTAAGGAATCAATAATGTGCACATCTTCCTTCAGTGTGTCAATAAAGTGGTGAACATCAAATATATCTTTAAACTCACTGCAACATTTAAGCATTTCAATATCCACCAAGATTTTCATAATTCCAAAAGCAGAAAAAAATGACGGTTTATTTTTCAGCATGTGAAGTCATGGTAAATCAAAGAAAAATATATAAATACCTTGGATCATCCCAAAAAGAACTGTGATCTAAGGTTGGTATGACAAGCACAACATTCATAATCCTTACAATGGCAACCATATCACAGATCTGCACGTTAAGAAACAATGTATAAATATACAAGATTGGAACATATAAAAATTTCAAAAAAGGAGAACCAAAAAAAGTATTGCCTGTTGAACTCTTGACACTTACTCCTATACGCATCTGAGTCAATCCACCGTTAGCATTCACAACAACATACCCATTGGGTTTCTCTCGTGGGCCTGTAATAATATTTTTATGAAAATCAGGAATGCGAATTACTGCAATAAAATTGCTTATGATTCACTTCAGAACATTTACTGAGGAATGGGAAGAACATACGCTTATAATGTCAAGGCCGATCTATGCATTGGAAGAATTGTTTACTATATGGCTTAGACCAAATATCATTACTTAAATGATTATCCTGGATCCAAAAGAATTGATGTTATTCAAAAGCATATGTCAAATAAAAGGAAACATAAAAATAAAATTATAAATAAATTATAGTTCATACTCAACATCCTTCTTGTTCAGTCACTTACATCCAAGGTCTTAGAAAAATCATCAACCTCCAGTAAATTGGAAGGTTTAACTGTAGTTGCAAGAAGTTGAGAATCCTTTGTTGATACTAGATTCAAAGAAGAGTCCCCAACAAGTTTCAGAAATGTGTCATGCAGAAAACTTTGCAAAATAACAGTGAAGTAAAATCCCTTCACATCTTATTGTAGAATACAAATGAGTAATAAAAACACACATACTTCATGGTAACAAGCAGGTATCATTTCAATTTTGCAACAAATGAAAATTTCCCTTGACCCCTGTATCTTATACTATAAGATTTATTTTGCATTATCATCTAAGATATAACTCCAATGGGAAGAGAATACTTATACTATCTCAAATAGATTTATAAAACAAGTTCAAGCCGAGATACAATTAGAGTTCAAGGAAATCGTAAATGAATAATATTCAGAATTCATGTATACAGCTTCATTGTCACCAAAATTTTGGAGGGGTGTTATTTTGGTGTGTGCCTGTCAACCCAATTCATTCAATTACATTAGCTATCTGATTTACTTTGCTGTGCAGTTGATCTTCAAATGGATTCCTCTTTCTTTCTTATGACCAATCAAAGTCTAGTTTCTCCTCCCATCCCATAAAAATCATAGGAAGGTCCTGAAAGGTCTTGGTAGACCATTTGGATCTTGGGATAACCCTTCAACAAAAGGGGCTCAACAAGTACAAGCATCTTACAAACTAATAATACCCCATCAACCATGCAATATAGCATGGTAAAATATTCTGAAACGTAGACAGTAGCAGCTTATGAGACATATGTTTTTAAGGTTTTTCCATAGAAGGTAACTTTTACAATTCAGATTTCAAACCAGAATACCCACATTAGGCCCATTGTTTCAAATGAAATCTTTTTCTTACAACTAATCAAAGTCTAGTTTATGCTCCCTCCCATAGTGCTCATAGGAAGATCCTAAAAGGTCTTCCTAGGCCAGTTGGGGTAACCCTTCTGCAAAAGATCCTCAGGGAGTACAAGCAAATTCCAAATTAACAACACCCCATCAACCATGGGCTATAGATGGGAACGTATGCTAAAATGATGCAGTTTGTGAGATATGTTACTAATGTTTCATCGTAGAGTGTAACTCTTACAATTCAAATCTTAAACTAGAATACTTCAATACCCACCATTTGTTCTAGCCATATCAAAATCACAAACCATGGTGATGGAGCATTGATTCATTTGTGAGGTAGACAAATATTAAGCTTGCCCCACCTAAACTGTATGAGTTTCAAAGGGATGGGAAGGTCGATGGAGTATCAATCTGTCAGCATGGTCTTCCCTGCTTGAATGGCATGAGTGTGCCATGAGCTATATCACACAGTAAATTATTCTGAAAAGATGTAGCTTATGAAATATGCTTTTAAGGTTTTTATGCTCAAATCTCAAACTAGAATACCCACATTCAGCCCATTGTTTGTTCTAAAATATAAAAATCACAAATCACACCCAAAGTGCATTGGATCAATAGTGCGATCGGCAGAGTATGAAGAGGTCACTGTGGTTTTCTACACCTGAATGGCATAAGTTTCCCATGGGCTATAGCATAGCCTTGTTATAACAAGTAATTTTTCCAATTCAAATCTCAAACCAGAATACCCACATTCAACCCACCATTTATTGTAGCCACATAAAAATCACAAACCATTCCATCAAAGTGTTGGTTCACTGGAGAGGTCGATAGAGTATTAAAATGTCCCCATTGTTTGTCATACCCAACCCAATGTTTGTTGTAGCTACATAAAGATTATAAACCATTCGAACCAAAGAGCTGGTTCGTTGGTGAGGTCAACTAAACATTAAACTGTCGCAATGGTTCGCCAATGGTGGTGAAGTCATGTGCCATAGACATATTTGGAGTAATCTTGGGCAAAGGCCAGGCGAGAGAGAGTTGGATATTGTGCAATAGCGTATGGGTGAAGGCAGGAAATTGCCTTCAGATCACAAATTACAAGAAACCCTCCAGCCCATAACTTGTACCTCATGCAGATTCATATCAACTTGATGACAATCAAGCCATGTGATTTTTGAAACGTGGAAACTATTGATTAGTTCAGATAGCATGGAAAAGTACAGTGAGTAATTGAGTTAAGGATGACAGTTGGAAGAAATGTTAATTAAAGCATTGGAAGAAGTGAAGTTGACAATAACATTTCAAACCTATCAGCCAATAAGATTGTAACAAATATACATTTTTTTTATTTTAAAATATATGAATACAAACTTCCTAAGTTAAACATTAGAATTTCTGCAAAAAAATTAAAGTCAACCCTAAACTAATATGAAGTCAGAAATGAACTCATCGCTATAATCCCTGCCCTGGCCTTCCAACAGGGACTAATAAGGAAATCTTGAGAGAAGTAAAGAGGAGGAGAAGTTAATGAAGGCTCGTTCTCATGGTCCTAATATCAATGAAGATACTATGAAAAAATATCAATGAAGATGAAGATAATATGGAAAAAAAGACTAAAAAGAAAATGGAAAAAGAAGGATTTTCAATGGTTTATTTACAAAATTAATATTTTAGTCAAAGAAAAAATTAATATTTTAGTTAAAGAAAAATATTTATATTTAATAAAAGAGAAAATATTTATATACTTTTTATAAAAAGAATTGTATCAATAATGTATATGGTACTCTATTTTTTTCAATTGTTTTTTTTCTTCACATAATTTTAGCAATAATATCAATGATTTGATTTAGCCCATCCTTAATATATTGTTAAAAGGGATTCACATGACTTTTTTCCTTTTAACTTTAAAGTTAGTATTTCATCTTCAAGTACGTGTAAGATGCCAAATTCATTTTTGTTTAGTGAGTTATTCTCCACATTATTTATAATGAAATCAATGTAAGATGTCAAATTCATTTTTGTTTAGTGAGTTATTTTCCACATTATCTATAATGCAATCAATGAACCATTTTTTAATTTCTATTTTGGGAAAGTTAGTGAAAGTATCAAATTCTTCTTTCATGAGTAGCTTATCATTTTAGATGAGAGTAGCGCTATCTAATTTCTTCCTAACTTCAAGTATTCTAAAAAGACACATGACCTTGTGTGTTAAAGACATGTCATGACCAATTGTTGAAGAATATCAATTCAAATATCACAACCTCTCCATATATCTATCATCTAACATCACAAAGGAGATTATCTTTTTCCCTTTTGAAATCATTGGTAGTCTTCATTTTCCTGACAAAAGTATCCACAATTTTCATTAAATTTTTTTGCATGTTCATCCAGCCTCCAAAGTTCCCTTAAGTAAACGCATCCTACCAACAAGAGAAAAGGCACTATTGATAGTCTCACAAAGATCAAGGAAAAAAATATCATATCTTCAATATTACTCAACAGAATTTTCCTTGGTCCATATAATAACCCTTGAGCTTCCTTCACCTTGTTGGATCTCTTTCAAAATTCTCATTACATGCATTTAGGTGCTTAAGTAGTGAGAGGCTTCACAAATAAAGGCTTTAGGATCAATTCACTCCCTAGCTCAAACACTCTCTTCCTCAATTCTCAAAGCTCTTTTACATGTTCACCTACAACATGTCCCAACACTTTCCTAGTAGCTTTATATACTTTAAGTACACTAGAGTCTTTCAAACCCTTAGCATTGAAAGTACAATCATGATTCTCTAGAACCTCATTTCTCTTAATGTTTACCTTAGATAGTAGAAGCCTCTTTGTTTTCTTATCATAACTACCATGGTGTAAGGTGATAGAAATGTCTTCAAAAGTGGGTAGTTTTTGTTGCACCATCTAATTTTCAATTTCCTTATTGTTTTCCAAGTGGCCAATTGTCACAAAAGGGGATTTGGATGAGTTGTCAACAACCTAGCATGATCAATCTACTCATCAATGTTCCCTTTGGATGATATTTATGGCTCATGGTGTTAGCGTTGGAAGTCGCTCCTGGATTGCTTGCAGGAGCAGAGCCCAACGCCCATCAATTTTTATGTCACGGTTTGATAGGTGGGTGATCAAATGGGTAGAGACTCGAACAGGTATCGCTTCAAAATAGGAACTGTTTCTGATAACAAGGAACAAAGGAGGTATTGACCCAACTTCAGNGATTTAAAGATGGGGAGGTGGAAGACTTGGGAGAAGAATGGACAAACTATCTCAGGCAGCAGGCCTTTTGGTAGCTCATAGAGGAAAAACTCTGAATACAAGATCCGCTTGGTTCAGGGCTTCAAGAAACTGAAAGGAAGACTTGACTGGATCCTCCAATTCCAAGTCGTTCGGTGTTGAGAAGTTCACAGGGACTGTTTAGAACAACAAAACTGTTACAGTGATCCAACATACATCATCCTATAATAGCCACAACTCGACTGGATCCTCCAATTCCAAGCTGCTCTAATACAGCATACACAAAGATATGAAAGAAACCGACATTCATCAGGCAGGAAGTCTCAAGAGTCCAGAAATAACCAGAACACAATTCTTCATTAAAGTTTTTACAACTAGGAGTCTTGCTCGACCATCGATCCTTTACAAAATGGTGAAAACGCCTACATATACTTGGAGCTGACTTAGGCGCTGAACGCACGATCATAGCATGAATTCAATGCTTGACGTTGAGGAGCTTCTCTATCAGGCGGTGCACGAAGACGTTGGACAGACTGTCCATGTAGTCGTTCGTCAGATGCAATCTCTATCAGGATGGGCCGTCAGTCTGCCTCTACGCTTGGTCCTTTCCTGGCCTTCTATTTATGGAAGAGGACAACGTTCAACCACCGTCAACTACCACAATAACTGCTTCCTTGGGATTGGGAATGGCCTCGGTCAACTTTGTATTCGGACGACGTGGCGGATTTTCTTTGGATGCTTCTTTGCCGGACTGCTATGAGGGGACCCCTATGGAGGACATGGATGAGGGTGAGACGAGAGGCGTTGAGGTGGAAGCACTAGGTGGCGAAGAAACAGAGGCTGGGACACTAGATGGTGAGGCGATGCATCGCGAGAAGGTGACAATGAGGCCGCAATGCGATAGGTTGGGGATTGAGGACACAACACAGGTGGAAGTGGCATAGAGTATGGAGGTACAGGTGGGTGGTAGAGAAAGGTAGAAGAGGAGCAGGAGATGTGACAGGGCAAAGCCACATGGTGGAAGGCAGTAAGCGGAGGGAGTAGGAGATGTGACAAAAAGGGGGTCCGCTATTGCGCCGTGTGTCCTTTAGATGGACGGTCTAGACTCTTTCATGATTTCTGGCACTAGGAGTTCACGATGCAACGCTTCTTAAAATACCGATTGATCAAACCACGAGAACACGGATGTACGCCGCGTGTCCTCCAGAGGAACGGTCGAGATGGCATTTGATGCTAGAAGAGCGTTGACTCCATGATCAGGCTCGCTCGACGTGACTGGGTGCTAGGACCACAGGCCCAGCTTCAAATGCGCTTATCGACATTTCGGGGTTCGGGGTTTCGAAATATGAAATGACGGGGGACTTTTACCCCTCGAACTCCTGACTGTCGATATGCTGACTTGACTAGATCCTGCACCACGCGCCACTAGATCGGATGACCTAGATTTAGTTTTTGAAATAGGGGCGCTTTTTCTGATGCTATATATCAGGTAACTTTATAGCCCCGAAATCTTGATGACCGCTGATCTGTTTCGTCGCTTAATTTAAGCCCGAAATGGACTTCTTTTGTGAGCTGCGCTCGCTGCTTATGGTTGCGGCCTTTGAATAAAACTCACCTGACCGGCTTTCAAAATCCCACTTCCATGCGTTTACATTGGAGGCCTCAAATCGGAGAGGAAAACATCCCTGTACAAGAAATGTCGCTAACATTAGGCTCCATGGAGGATAGAGTCATGTTGATGGGCGAAATTGACCGTCCGTCAACTGGGAGAGTGGAACCGGTCCGGGGTTGTCTAAATAACCCAAGCCGTTTGGAATGGACCACCCTGACGAGTTTAACGGTTCCGTTGGCCGCTCTAAGGTCTCCTATGAAAACCGAAGAGAAATGATCTGAGTTAAGTAATCTAAAGGAAACTAGAAACTAATAAAACAAAGAAAAAGAACTAAAACTAATAAAAGAAACTAAACTAATAAAACAAACTAAAATAAATACACTAATCTAACTATAAAGTACTAACTATTATATATACAAGATACTAATTATCAACTATCTAATTACTAATTTAATTACGGTTTATTCACAAATATACATTGCATACAATCTACAGATTTGAATAAAACCTGTGAAACTGATGTGCTTGCTGTCCCAA
>SNQJ01S0003480.1:37336-73820 GCA_010110895.2 Picea sitchensis
TTATATAATAAGGATAAATATTGTCAAGCATAAGCGTGAAGTTGTGTCTAACTTACCACATTATTATATGATTCACGTTGTCATGTGGTAATGACTTTGACTTTGAGTAATGATCCTAGCACGCAGTACAAGAAGAGTTGGGAATCATTGAAGAGAAAGAGAGGATTAACTCTTTGTTACAGTTGCAAAAGACCAAGCCATCTTGCTAAGGAATGCCTTGGGAGAAACCCTAGTTGCCTCTGTTGTAAAGCTATGGATCATGAAGTATTGGATTTCCCTAGAATGATTGCTAGACTTGAAAAAGTGAATATGGAACAAGCAAACTCTGAAGCAGATCAAAAGACTAAAATTATGGAAGAATCCCAGAAAGAATCAGAGATCGTGTTATTGAAAATAAAAGAAACCCTAGATGATCATAAGGATGTCAGTTTGTCAGAAATCTTTGAAGAACAGGAGAAAATTGAAGTAAGAATAGGAGACTTCGACATTGACTGTGCCCTGGATGAGGGAACACCGATGAATATTATGACAGAAAGAACTTGGGAAAACCTAGGAAGGCCTGCTCTGGTTCCTTCACTAGGAACTATCAGATTATTTAAGGGCAAAATGGTAACCCTATGTGGCAGAATTACCCAGATAGCTATGAATACCCATGGAACTTCGACAGAGGAAGAGTTCGAAGTCATTAGATTTATTGAGGATCGTTTCCCATTTCCATCTTTGCTAGGAAAGATCTAGATTGAAAAAGACCAGATCTGGAGGAAAGAAGAAAATGAAGCCCTAGAACAGAAGAAGCAAGAACTCATGGAATTTATGACTAGAAGGATTGCCTACTTGATGGAGGAACAAGAGAACAGATCCTCGTTGTTAAACACTAGGAACCTGGATGTTGAAGCTATAAGAGCATTAGAGGAACCATAGAAGACCGAAATATCTAACCCATATGGTGAAGGAGTATCACCCTTGGATCTGAGGAAAGATCCTAGGCAGTGCGAAGTGACTATGTCAAGAGAAGATAAGATTCAGAATGGAAAGAGGGTGACCGAGACTAAGCTCACTGGGAAAAAGGATAGAAAGCTAAGTAAGAAGAGGGCCAAAATTAGAAAGCTATAGACGACTTCGGAAGGAACCCCGCAGAAGGAAACATCACAAGAATCGAGCTTCGCTAAGATATCAGAACATTGACATTTGGCACTTCGCCATGGCGCAGAAATATAGCCGTTGGACCGATATACCCGTTCGACTCTGCCTCGAACGAGTCAAAAAGAAATTATGGGTTCCCACTAGACCATTGAACAACACCAAAACGAATAGAGCAGAGTTAATGCAGGCCCCATATCCGTTGGAAGCAGATCGTTGCTAAGTTTCCCTACTTAGTACGTCGTTCCACACACCTAGAATACTTTTTGCTAAGTGAGAATTTGAGCTCCAACCTCTAGATTACTTCACCCTACGATCATTGCCTTGTTTATTTACTGTTCATCATAATCTCAGACGTCATTTTCACACCTGAGCTAGTGGACCCAAGCTTGTATGTCGGACGAGCTCAACGCTGTTGAGAAAGTAGTTGAAGAACTTTTGACTGACCTAATGGCTGAGAGAAGGATGTCTATAGGTGTACAAGCATCGTTGTCAGAAGGAGTCCAAGATTCTCCTTCCACTGCTCGTGGCGCAGGACCTTCCAGAACCATGACCGAGACAAGAACAAAGCATAGAGATGATATTGCAAACACCAAGCTGATACTACACATTTTGTCAGTTTACATCCCACCTTTGAGCGAGAAGATTAACTGCGATAGTGTACCTAGAGACTTTGAGTACAACTTGATCACCGCGTATCTTCCGAAAGGAGTGCGCACAGTACATGCTAAACAGGATAAGCTCACAACACTAAAATTCAGTGATTTTAACCTTGGAGATCGCAAAACCTACAACATGTTGGTTTCGCATAAATACTTAACTAAGACCAAAGGCTGTAATCCTAAGATTGTCCCACAGTCCTGGACCCAAAACCTCGTGCAGTCCACACTGCTCAATGTAATTAAGATCCCTCACTTCAGTAGACACCAGAAAGTCAACGCATGCGTCAGGTTGTTGTTGTCTTTCTATCACGACGGATATTTATGGTTGGACCGCCACATTACTGTGGATCCAACTCTGATCAATCGGATCACAGGACTTGGCATGCAAGGCCCTGACCCACATGACTTTTACCCAGGCAAGACCTCCGACCGAGCACTAGCACATCAGATAAAGGAAACTTATGGCGATGTAGAGAAGGGCACGCGAGGCTACATGGTAGCCTCCATCTAGAGCGGCGTAGTGCGCCTTGCATGTTAGTTGATCGCGGGAAAATTAGTTCATAAGAACAGACCAACACAGGTGACTGACTTCGTAGTTGACCTCACAGGGAAGTGCGCCGAGGGACTACAGATGAATTGGGCGCAGTATCTCGTCAACCAGTTAGAGCTGGATTGCAGAGGAGCGCAAGACCAAGGGTATGAGTTCCAATTTAGTTGGCTATTCATACTTATAGCTTTCATCGCTTGGGAGTTGCTAGAGGGAGCCACTTTCCTGGAGATCGAACCTTTCGAACCACTATCCGTGAAGTTATGTACGTTGTGGTACTCTTGTGACATGAACAAGCAGTGGCAGTCTAACGCTGTCTTCCACACCTACTTCAACCAACTGAAAACTGCAATTCAGTCTACACCGCAAATCACCCTGAACGCACTCCATAGGTTTAGACCTTTGATGAAGTTTAGCACAGATCACCACTTCATCTACATTACAGCGCGTGGTGATGAACATAAACAATAGCTCCAATCCTACTACAAGATGACAGAGGACGAATTGGAGGAGATCACCAAGGAATGGTCAACAGACCTACTTGTTGCAGTAGAGCCCACAGATATGTCTGACGAGGAAAGCTCTAAAGCTATGCCAGATACACTTGGGCCAAGCAGGACTAAGAAGGATGACGAAGTTGAAGATATCCCTAGCACATCCTCAAACACTACTTCGATCTCACCTATGCAGGGAGGTGATGGTGACAAGCTAGGCAGTACAGAAGTAGAGCAAAACAGAGGCGAAGTGACTCCACCAAGAGAGGAGGAGGATCCCTCCATGAAAAGAAATATGACACCACCAAAACCCTCCTCCTGAAAGAAAGCTAAGGCTACCCGGACCACGCTTAAAACTACCCTTACCCCAGATGACTTTAACTTCTTAATTGTCGCACTGAACGATGTTTCACTCGAGCTCGCAGAAAAGCAAGAAGAAAAGCAGGAGGATCTCTTCAATTGAATCAAAGGCGAACTCAAAGAAGTGCAACAGGCACTCCAGTCTATCCAAGCAGTGTCTACAACACTCGTGATAAGAGAAACATCAGGAACAGGCGATGAGCCCACATAGTTACACCAGATCGTTGACCAAGTCGAAGCTCGCCTTCGACAAGCTCAAGAAGACACAACGGAAGCCACCCAGGCTTTGATGCAAGCACAAAAAAAAATTCTAGAACAACAGAAGGAGGTAGAACGGGAAAATCTTACCCTTAAAGCAAAGTGGGATGAGGAAAAGGCACAGATTCTAGCAGAGCAACTTGAAGTCCAGGAAAGGATTCACAAAGCACTGCACTCTACGACAGTCATAGAGGTGAATATGGAAGACCGTCTTCCACAGCAGGTGACCCAACTGGAAGAAGTAATCCAACAACTCCAATAGCGCATCACGGATTTGGAGCTCCACATCATGCCCAAGACCCCTCAGGAAATTAGAGATCTAAGAGAGGCCACTGCTCGAAGCACAGTTAGCCGGTTAAAAACCTTCGCCTTGGAATGCAAGCAACGGAGCGCTAGAAGCACCCAGACTTATGAAACCCTCGCAGAGACTCTAGAATTGCATACATTGGAGGCACAACTCCAAGAAGCCAAGCAACATGCAGACACACTACAGACACAGACAAAGACTTTGACCCCGGTCGAAAGAATGAAGAGGTTCACAGAACAATGCACAACCCAACAACAGGTGCATGTGTTGCAAAGTAAAGTGATGGAAGTATCCTAACGGCTTCAGTCGATCCAAGAAAAGGCATGCCAACTATTCGTTGAACTTGAAAACCAGGAAGCTGAACTTGAACAGGTTGTCATCACTGTAGAACAACACCTGGAAGGATTGCTCAATGACACAGTGATCCAGGAACTTACTGAGCAAGAGACTGACGCACTGTAGTAGGTCGAAGTAGCTCAAGCCAAGCTCGAGGCATTCAAGGTGGAATGGAACAGACCTAAGTAAGTCGGGATGAGTCACATGTGAGTGTTGGGGGCTTGTTGGCCCTTGACCAAGTTTTGAAGGATACTTGTTCATACTTGACCATTTTGGGACTGCGACAGCTTAACAAAGATGGAGTGCAACGCGAAGTAAGTAAGACCTATTTTTGGGTACCTTTTAGGGTTTTTGGGTTGATGTAAAGGGAAAGGGATGTCAGCCCATGGGTTTACCCACGTTTAGGCCCATTTTGTAATCTATAAATAGATACTTAGGCAATGTAAGTAGGGGGGACAACTTAGTGAAAATGTATAGCTAAAGGCTTAGTGCTAGTAGTTGGACCTGTGTGGTCGGATGTGTATTGCAAGTGCTCTGTGCATGATTGTAAGGAGATCAGAATGCTAAGTGCAAGTTGTTGTGGTTTTGTGCTGAGTGCAAGGAAGAAGGATCTAGCGAGCTACGCAGATCTTTTGTCCTATGCTAAGTAAGGGTCATTAAAGCTCTATGTTGTAACTGCTTGACCGAGATAATATAAAGAAAAAGACTTTGTGGACTTAGCCCCAGGGTGGGGGTGAACCACGATAACTCTATGTAATGTGCTCTGTGCTTTGACCTAAGTGTTGTTTCCTTTTGGCTAAGTGCTTGTTGTGATTAAGTAGATCTAGTTATGTTTTGTGCTTATGATAAAAGAATGAATGTTAGATCTGATATATAAGATGTTTAGTTCTTGATCTGTTGAATCTAATCTATGTTTGTGGCTAATCATATTTAGTCTAAGTATTCATTGCGATGTTCTGTGCCATCTGCGAAGTTCCATAAGGGTTAAATATAGACGATTGATCTATGCTCAGTGCCTTGTAATAGATATAATCACAGATCGGTGTCCCAGCTAACGTTTCAGACACTTGAGTCCTGAAACCACCCCTGCCTCTACCTCGGGTGAGACTTCATCTGCTTCGCAGGTGTTGCCGAAAGGGCCAGTAGTTAGGGTTTTGTTGGTGCACTCTTGAGCGTTGAACCCCGGATCTACCCCTATGCCAACATAATTGAACAAACTATAAATAATAAAATGTAGAATAGAAAACACAATATATCAACAATTTATGCATAATTATAACACAATAGATAAACACTTATATTTCTAGGATAATGCTCCTCTAATTGGCCACAAATGAAGGATTATTCTCCCAACCTTAGGATCTATGTCACACTTAATATTTATATGATAGAGTCCACCCCAAGATAAGGTTATGAATCCATAAGGGTGAAGTCTTAAGGTATGGCTCTAAGACCTCTTACTCATCCCACAACTAAAAAAAACTTTCTCACGCAATGAACCCCTCTACAACTATCCCAATAAGCCAATGCTCTTCCCCCTCAACCTATACAACATTAGGAATGAGATTACTTTCTCTACTACAAAATCCCTTAGGATATCCCAATTCTCTTCCAGTGCTCTAGCAAAAACTAGATAAGGAATCTCTCTACTACGACTCCAGGTATTCTTAGTTATAGATAGATTCACTTTTGCCTCAATCGTCAACCCAAATACCTATAGTTTTTAAAAGAATTCTACATCTCTCTCTTTCTCTCTCTCTCTCTCACACACACACAACAACGCTATAATTATACCAAAAATAACATGAAACAACAACATAGTTTGTAAGGAAATACACTATAGAGTACTAGAGAATTGCCCTTTTCCCATCCTTTAATTCCACACCATAATGATATCAAACCATAATACATAAATGTTAAAATTCTCAAGGATATATTTTCATGCCAATCACTCACCTTGTGACTTCATGTGAAGCCCATGTTTCACCATTAATCTCAAAGCTTTGTATAATATAAAATAGGGATTAATAATCAAAGTTCCATAATCAAGGCTTTAAAGAATTTGGTTAAATTACTAAAAAAAGTGATTTCCCTTTATTCCCATTAATACTTGTGCAAGCACCCTTTCACTTACCAACTTGTGGAATCATAGTCCCCCATCTCTTTTTAATCCTTCTTCATCTACAACCATTAGGAATTTTGTATTATAAATAAATATACATATTTACAATGTTTGTGGGGATTCTTTACTTAGATAATTTATGTTCAACTTATATCCATTTTATCATTACATATGCTTCCATAATCAAAGGGATCTAAACCAACGTATTACAACATTTGTTGGTATAACCTTATGGAAAAATAGATTCAGATTGACATGCTCAACCTGATTCACCTGTATAAAAATATTCCCTAGCTCTTTTATTTTCTTGTATAGTTGGACAATAATATGTAGGCTATATGTACATATATGTGGTGTATATTATTTATTATATACCATGAAAAAAATATATATTTGATTGGGGATAAATAATTTCTAATGAGCTTTCCTATCAATGTTTGGAATTCCAAAAGACCAAAAGGCTCTACATGGAATTGTACTTTATTTTTTCTTTGGTTTTGCAAAATACTTCAATACTCCATACCATGAGCTAGAAATAGTCATGAAAGTTAAGCCTGTGTAGTTGTGTTATCCAATTCTCTATAGGCATAAGGCCCTATTCATTTTTTATGAAATTCAAGATGATTTTTTTTGGAAATTCAAACAAATAATCACAAGAATGGAACGATATCTTTCATGTTGGAAAACAAAAAAAATATTATTTGAAAAGGCATGTTTTTCAAGAAAGATAAACACACGTATATTAGGTTATACGGTTTTGAGAAGAAACCCCTCTATCTGCCCAAATTTATATGGGTTTCGTTTCTTCTTCCTAATATTTGTAGGTAGTACGAAAGGTGGATGGATTTCCTTCACCATAAGAAGAAGCAATTCTTATCCATGTTTATGAGGTTTGTAGGGATATTTGTGTAACATGTAGGACATTTTATAAAAGGGTTTGAGGGTTTTCAAGGAAGATAAACACATTTATATTAGGTTATACGGTTTTGAAAAGAAACCCCTTTATCTGCCCAAATTTATATGGGATTCGTTTCTTCTTCCTAATATATGTAGGTAGTATGAAAGGTGGATGGATTTCCTTCACCATAAGAAGAAGCAATTCTTATCCATGTTTATGAGGTTTGTAGGGATATTTGTGTAACATGTAGGACATTTTATAAAAGGGTTTGAGGGTTGGAATCTTTAAACATGAGCAAATCTCGAGCTTTTCCTAGATTTGAAATAGATTGTCTTTTTGCAAGACATTTGTTTTATTTTGGTTTCATTGAATGATTTCTTGAATTTGAGGTATTTAAGGAAGGAGGGAGTGATAATGAGGAAGTTTTTGTTAAGATGGATATTACTAACAAGACATTGGCACATAAATCAAGATTCATTTATATATAAAAAAATGGAGTTCCATGGAGAGAGTCATACTATAGTAGGATCAAATGCACATAGATGAAGAAAGAACAAGTGGTGATGAAGATGATCACAAAAATTCAAAGAGAGAGGGAACATGTTATTATTGTAACCTCCAAAAGAACAAGACCACTTAGCCATGAGCCATAAATATCATCCAAAGGGAACATTGATGAGTAGATTGATCATGCTAGGTTGTTGACAACTCATCCAAATCCCCTTTTGTGACAATTGGCCACTTGGAAAACAATAAGAAAATTGGAAATTAGATGGTGCAACAAAAACTACCCAATTTTGAAGACATTTCTATCACCTTACACCATTGTAGTTATGATAAGAAAACAAAGAGGGTTCTACTATCTAAGGTAAACATTAAGAGAAATGAGGTTCTAGAGAATCATGATTATACTTTTGATGCTAAGGGATTGAAAGACTCTAGTGTACTTAAAGTATATAAAGCTATTAGGAAAGTGTTGGGACATGTTGTAGGTGAACATGTAAAAGAGCTTTGAGAATTGAGGAAATCTGAAAGGTTTTATTTTTTAAGCCTCTCACTACTTAAGCACCTAAATGCATGTAATGAGAATTTTGAAAGAGATCCAAGGTGAAGGAAGCTCAAGGGTTATTATATGGATCAAGGAAAATTCTGTTGAGTAATATTGAAGATATGATAGTTTTTTTCCTTGATCTTTGTGAGACTATCAATAGTGCCTTTTCTCTCATTGGTAGGATGCGTTTGCTTAAGGGAACTTTGGAGGCTGGATGAACATGCAAAAAGTTTTAATGAAAATTGTGGATACTTTTGTCAAGAAAATGAAGACTACCAATGATTTCAAAAGGGAAAAAGATAATCTCCTAGATGTTACAATGATGGATATATATATATGAAGAGGTTGTGATATTTGAATTGATATTCTTCAACAATTGGTCATGACTTGTGATAGTCTTTAACACACAAGGTCATGAGTCTTTTTAAAATACTTAAAGTTAGAAAGAAGAAATTAGATAGCATTACTCTCATAAGCTAGTCATGAAACAAGAATTTGATACTCACCTCAATCCTCCCAAAATTGAAATTAAAAATAATTTTCCCCAAAATAGAAATTAAAAAATAATTCATTAATTACATTATACATAATGTGAAAAATAACTCACTAAACAAAAATGAATTTGACATCTTATATTGATTTCATTAGAAATAATGTGGAGAATAACTCACTAAACAAAAATGAATTTGACATCTTACATGTACTTGAAGATGAAATACTAGCTTTAAAGTTAATAGGAAAAAAATCATGTGAATCCCTTTTAACAATATATTAAGGATGAGCTAAATCAAATCGTTGATATTATTGTTAAACAGGCTGAAGAAAAAAAAACAATTTAAAAAAAAAATAGAATGTACTCATATACACTATCATATACAGTATCGATAATACCTTTTCATAAAAAAAATATATAAATATATATATTTTTATTATATATAAATATTAACTAAAATATTAATTTTCCTTGACTAAAATATTAATTTTATAAATAAACCATTGAAAATCCTTCTTTTTCCATTTTCTTTTCTAGCCTTTTTTTTCCACATTATCTTCATCGATAATTTTTCATAGTATCTTCATCTCATTGATATTAGAATCCATAAGAACGGGCCTATTCATTTCTCTCTCCTCCCTCTTTACTTCTCTCAAGATTTCCTTATTATACATGCCGCCTCGGCGGTGTATATAGCGATCGATAGGCATTGATCAGGGTATTAATCCACGGTTGACTAAAAATTTAACAAGTTTTACTAAAACAAAAGATTACAAATAAAATTTGTTTATTTTTAAAATTATTTCATTGTATTTTATAATGATGTTATTGGTTCTGGGAATGAACCCGTTATTGCGAAATGGACGGCACATCATAAATGTTAAGCCACCTAAGCATTGTGGTTTTTTTTTAATGTGAGCCGCGTTTTGTCCTTTATGTATTTGTTTTGGTCAATTTGATAATTAAAAGAACCGTGTAATATACTCCAACTGTAACATGATGTAATAATCCTTAAAATTCTATTATCAATATTATTGTATTTATATAATATTAAAAAATCAATTTAAAAATACTTAAAAATCAATATTGGCTATATTTATATAATATAAAAAATCAATTTAAAAATACCCAAAAACAATTTTAAAAAATGTAACAACATTAGCCGTCCGTTTTATTCTGTGCTCCAGGTAATTTATGTTAGTTTAACTAATGGTTTTGCAAAGGCAGCAGGTAATGCTGTCATGCAACTTTGTTATTTAAGATGTGAATTTTATTTGTAGATTTTATTTTCAAGTATTATTTTTCTATTTTTTCCATCCGACTATAAGCAGTGAGAAGGGTATTAATAAAGAATATATATTATAATAATACATATTTTCTATTAATGAAAATGGAAAAGGTGGTATTAATAAAAAATATATATTATAATAATATATTTTCTATTAATGTCCTGGACCCTAGTAATGAAAAAAATAATCACATCTATATTTCTATATTTTAGTGATAAACTTTATAAAACCTATAGGTGGGGACACAAAACGGTCCAAGGGACTATAATAGAAGTTTGACCAGGAGAAGCTGCGTTATTTAAGATGTGTGAGACGCCTTTTCATTTTCGTTATCATTTTCCTAATTCTCTTCCGCCGAGCCCGGGCAATGAGAAAAATAGTCACATCTATATTTGAGTGATAAACTTTATGAAACCTATAGTTTGGGACCCAAAACGGTCCAAAGGACTATAATAAAAGTTTGACAAGGAGGAGCTGCGAAATTATAGGTTAGAGAAATAATTCAAAAGATTTCGCTACTAATTCGCAAAGTACGTAGCAACTATGAAACTTCTCTCAACAATTAATTATTTATTCTCCCAAAAATTTGGTACCGAGAAATTAGGATAAGTCCATGAAAATTTTTGAACATTAAGAGATAATTATCTATATTCCAAAAAAGATAATGGAATCTAACACCTTGCACTACCTTTTACATTGCCTAGAACTTAAGGCTTTTTTATGGGAACGGATATTTGACAAATATGTTAACACTGGGAAATGAAGACCAAACACTTGTAAAATCTCTTTTAAATCTATAATTCATTCTTTTCCAATTATAATTTTTTTTTCAATTTGTTTACTTGCTTAACATTAGTGTAGATTTATTTACTTTGGATTTATTATGTAGTGAGAAAGATCACCTCTCGAGGTGCAAACCCTTTTTAGGAGTGAAAATTTTGAGGAAAGGTTTGCACTTCTCCCTCGAGGTGCAACTTTTGAGTGAAAAACTTTGAGGAAAGCAATTTGGTAACTGAGGGATTTGATCTCTCACTCCTCATAATAGATCCTGAGTTAAATGGATCTACACCGTATATTATATAGTAAGGATAAATATTGTCAAGTATAAGCGTGAAGTTGTGTCTAACTTACCACATTGTTGTATGATTCACATTGTCATGTGGTAATGACTTTGAGTTTGGCACACCTCAAACATCTATGATTCAATATGCAACTTGTACATAAGATCTATGCCACATGGAAATGTTGGCGCAACAATTCCATATGGTTGTATATCCAATCCAGATAAACATGAGAGTAAACATTGCACAACTTCTCACTAAGTTCGACTACATTATCATTTTCTTATTTTCTAAACAACAATTACAAAGCCAAAATAAATAAATTACAAAACATAATATACATATTGTCAATCATAAAAAGACCAATTTTATTACCATTTTTATTGATGACGATCATCTGTTGAGACCAACATTAGTCTATTGGACCTTATTAAAGACAAGTTTATTAATTTCATTTTATTATGTTGTTTTAAAGTTATAATAGTTTGTAAATAAGATTGTTGAGTTCACTTTTGTTTTCATTGATTAACACATTATATATACAAGTGGTATTGAAAACGTTTTTGGAAATGAGATCTAATTTACGCATACATTGCACTCCAAAAGAAAATAAATCATCTTCATCATTGTTAGGAATTGCAAACATTACAATTTTTTTCCTTCTAGGGTGTTTTATTTATTGTTCACTTCCTAGTGTTAATATGAAGCGTGAGTTTGTTCTTGTTTTGCACATTTATTTTCTTCTTGAACCTAGCAACATTAGAGAGATAGTTTTGATCTTCTCAGCTTAAGGTTAATGACTACTTTGTAGTAAACCAATTTTTCTTATTTTGAATCTTATTGTAGCCCTATAAGTTTTCTTTAAAGTTAGCTACATTAAAACTATTAATGGTGTACATAATATGATGGGAATCCTCTTCTACTATCCCCTAGTACCAAGAAGTAGCATCTTGAGTCCACCCTCTTTTTAGCCTCCAATGCTAGAGTTTGAAGCTACTATAAGAAGCCTATATTATATCATACATATTTTGATTGTATTTAGCTTCATTTATCCTCTTCATGTATTACAAATAGCAACTACAAACCATAAATAATACAAAACATAATACCAACATTGTTGTTTCTATCCTCCCTAGGGTTGTAATTGGAGAGCCAAAGGGTCCTCTAGAGTAGTAATATTATGGTTATGGGGGGTGTTCAATGTAAAGTGGACTAACTCCACTGTGGTTTTCATTATTAAATAATACCCACCAGTTAGTTAACATGGATAAATCTAATGTGGTCTTATTAAATAAGGTCCACTAAGTAGTTACGAGGTAGTTATGATTATATTTTCAAAGATAGTTACAAATAAGAATGTAGTCCTCCTTTGATTCCATACCATAACAATCCCAACCCATAATGCATACATGTTTGATTTCTCAAGGATAAATTTACAAGCCAATTACTCACCATGTGTCTTCATGTGAAGCCCATGTTTTAACTTTAATATCAAAACATAATATAACACAAAAAACGAATTAATAATCAATGTTTCATAATCAAAGGCTTAAGGACTTTTGTTAAATTAATCACTAAGGTCACTTCCCTTTGTCCCCCTTAAGCCTTACATAAGGACCCTCTCACTTCCTCCACTTGTGGAATCATAGCCCCACCCCATCTCTTTTCATGCTTGTTCATTTGCAATTGTGTTGAGCACTCAACACACCCTAAAAGTATTTGCGAAATCTTTTTCTTTTTGGGTACCACTTTTCATTTTTCTAAGTCAGAGTCTGTATCATGGATGAATGGATTTTATTTATTTTATGTCATTAAACCTTATCATCGGCCATTTTGTTTGGTTTTGATGGTTTAATTTTTTCTTTAAGTAACAATGCACGATAAGCCCGAAGGGGCACAGTTTAAAACTTTTAACAATCGTTGATCAACAAAATTTGGCCTATAAGATAGTCTTTTAACATCATCGATACCCTTCGGCGTTGACATAATTCGAGAGACGAAACTACAGACATTTTCACTTTAACGCTTCGTCGATCGTCGATCGTTGATAGTCGATCGCCGATCACCGATCATCGATCCTCGTTACGACGTCGACGTCGGTAGAACATGGTGTGGAAACCATAGTTATGTCTAAGGAAATCACCGATGCTGAAGGAATGTTTCCCATGGAAAGGTAGAAATCAACCGCCACGTGTCTTTGTCATGTAAGAAGTTGGTACAAAGCGACCTATTTTCCCTACATCATCTCTTGATGTTCCCCATGACGTGTCCATATATCCAAGTCAACATTTCCACATTAGCATTGTACAGAGTTTTGGGTCAACATCGGAGATTTCGGCTAAAGGTATCAATGAAAAAAGAAAACGTTTTCATCAAACCTTCCACATTCTACATCAATGATCCTGGTCACTCTACACTTTGTTCTCATTTCAAGACCCTGCCTTTTTCCCCCGACACCGATCATACTAGTGTTGAAAATACGAGAAGGATCGGTAGTTTGATGGGATACTTTCAACAGGGATATGATCAAATTTTGTTATTTAAGAGGCCAATTAATGTTTTCCTCATCCCACGTTACTATCCCGCGCGCTGACAAAATAGTAGAAGTTTGAATCCGTCAATGAAGTATGAAGTAACCCTCTCCCGCGCCGCCAGTTTGCATTGAATTTAATCTTGAGCATGGTTCAGTTTGCAGGGTGTATTTACAACCTTGAATTTAAGAACTGATGCAATAAGGTAAGTATGCTCTCCATTTAAATTACAAAGACATATTCAAACACGCCATTATGTGCATAAATATTTTATTCCTCAGAGCAGTCAAAGGAGAGAGAGATCATGTCGAAGAGATTACAACCAATATTTAACTCTAAACCAGGTTAATATTGTGCAAGGAAGAGGTATGCATTGTCTTCATCATTTCTACATTTTCAATTGCATCCATAATACATTTATAGGTTGGTATCTCACTCTGGCTATTTGCAGAAAATGCCTCCAAGAAATCTGACAACTAGGCGCTCACCAAGGATTCCCAACCTAAAGGAACCAGAGGTCGGGGAAGGATCTACGTCGAGTTTTGCAAGGGAGTTGGATTTTGCCTAAAAGATAGAATCAATTATCCACACATCCACCGAGAAGCAGTTTATCTAGCCTCCGACATTCGGTGACACAGAAGCGACCACATGGTCTAAAGTGGTGCTCCCGCATTGGGGCGACCTATACAAAAAAATTAGTCAGGAGGATTGCCTTGAGTTCACGCCTCATAGCAATCCATGTCTTAATATTTGATGATGAGGTGTTTCCAAACATTCAGTGGTCAAATCTGCATAGGGCGACTAGCTGAACCCCAATGCTTACCTGCATTCATACCTTGGGATGGATAATTGACCATGTCGACACGATGAAGTGCACCATCAACAATGAATAAGGCAAGTGTGTTGATGTTTTCCTTTTGAAGAAGGTGAAAAAGTACTACAAACTTAGAGAGCCGGAGGGAAGGCTAAACACAAACTTCATGGTCAAGTTCTATGAGGTTCATGATACCAACCGATTTCTATCCTTGTGGTATAAATAAGACAAAAAAATCACAAATAGGAGCACCAGATGGTACAACACAGTAAATCTCCAAGAGCCATACATGTATTTGATGGCATTAATCTTTCGGTTATATGGAGAAAAGGATTGCTCCAAATTTTCAGGGGCATGGATGCCCTTCGCATACATCGTGGAAATTTCAAGGAGAAACTTCAATTGGGGAGCCATTAGCTCCAAGCATCTCAGTATAAATCTTTCACAGGCTTAGACACCAAAGGAAGGAGAGGTTCCGACCTTCTACATGGCATCCTACTTGTTGTATGTAATTTGCGCAAGGAACATTTTTGTAGGTATGAATTTGAGCTGACATATTTCTGAATTGCCTGTACATGTCTATTTCAGCATATTGTGGGAAAATAGATACAAGAGATCATATGATTTAATATGCAATGAGTTCCTAGCCAAGGTTTACTTCATCATATTTAGAAAAGAGTTCCCTCGGCTTTTGGTGGCGGTAAATAAGATGATAGCTAAAGTTGGCCACTCATACTTTGAAGAAACTAACACTTATGTTAGAGTGTTCAGAGCTACCAACACACCCCACCTTCTCCCTGTTCATGTCCTGGATCACCTCATTTTTGGGGAGATCTACTACTAGACCATCTTGTAAGGCTACAATGTCTCCTTGGTCAAAGACAAGAAGAGAGATTTCATTGCCTATGGTTTCCACATAGGATTTTACATGGTCAGAGACACTATGTATGCAAAACAAGAGGGGTTGAATCAACTCGAGTACTGATTTCATACAGGTTGCTTTCACAAGAACGATCCCAAGGGCTTAGTTCCACAACACACGACGCAGGTATCCTCCTATTGTCCATATGCTCATGATAATTTTGAAGAAAAAATCTTCACTGAGGGCGCCCAAGACTAGGAGGAAGTACTGCAAATAAGGGCCAACCCGAAAATGACTAAGTTCAAAGTGATGTCCTTGGATGAGCAGGTTGAGCCAATAGAGCAGACAACTCAAGAAGCTCTCATGGTAAGAGACAAAATAAGAAGCAACAAAGACATGAAGGAGGGGGATGTTATTACTGGAAGAAGCCCAAAGAGCCATACAAAGGGAATAACAAGATCCCCCACTTAACCCTTTGATTGAACCATTGAGGATTACCCCAATCAACACCAATGACCATGAGGTAGATCCAAATAGCTCAAGTGTAGTCCCACCAACATAAATTATCGATTGGGAAGAAACTATCTAGGTGAGATCCCTGATAACAACTACAGTTTAGCAAAGGCCAGCAAGAGTATCAAGTGGAACAAGGGTGCTAGACATTATTGTGCACCTAATCACTATATATGATGATGATGAAGGATAATAGGTTTCACACATATCTCTGGTTGTAATCACCCAGGAGGAATTCCTAGGAGAAGTATATTCTCTAGATCCCGATGAAATTGTACCGAAACCTTGGGAGGGCGACCAGGACGCCATAATCACTACTGATGTTGAATTTATCAGTGCGCTAGAAACATAGCCGACAGGAGAGACTCAACTGCATGGTGCCAGCTCCAAATATGACATGTACATGGGTGAACAAGGAGGAATGATGAAGCTACCCGAAATTGGCACCCCACCATCCAAACCTTCAATCGGTACTGAGATTCTGCCTACTCCCTCATCTGGAGTGAAAGAACAACTGTTCATTGAAGCTAGGTAGGATGACTAGCCTACAAAGTATCTAAGAAACTCCCCTGCTAAGGAGCCGAGTGGGCCCAGCCATGAAATAGAAAAAGAACGAGCATGAGAAGATACCATGGAGCATCTCTACACACTGAGAATCCTGGGAAATACATTTTCCTGGGGAGATCAGTAGATTCTGGAGCATGTAGATGGAATTGCCGATGTGCAGGCCATTGCTTATGACAGGAAGAGAAAATTTGTGATGAAAAGGACGGTTAAGAAAAAAAATCCACCTTGGACAACACTATTTGACACAGAGCATGCTAAGATGACCAAACTCATTGGAGTTGGAATGGCCATAACGGATGCCACACTTGACAGAGAAAAGAATTCGAAGAGGAGGAAGCCTTCATGAGAAAAGAATTGTATTATCTTTATCACTAGGCTGAGTACTACCATAACTTGACACAAGCAGTGGTACTCTTAAAGAGCGAGTTACGAGAAATATATGGGAAATCCAGAAGAGAAAGAGACCTATTCACTGCTCTAGTAGCCGATATTCAAGAAGATAATTTAATGGGGATGGAGACCTGCAAAGATATGCAGCGGTGGTTTGAAAAGGCACATCATGCCTTAGAATGAATCAACTACATCGATGAAATACAAAATGGTTGTGATTCAGAGGATCATGGTATCCAAATGTCGATGGACAATATCACCATTCAAATACAAAAAGTAGTTGAACAGTGGGTGTACATGGTTCAATAGCCTAAGCAAAAAATGCAAGAAAGGTGGGCAGAATGCGAGAAAAGCTGGGAGAAAATCAACCTGGAAATAAGGGGCATTAATTTTCCAGAGTTTGGCCCACTGGAGGATTTCACCGACTTATAAGATATTGTTAAACAACATGAAGAGAAAGACATGGCATGGGAAACAAATATTTCGCAGACTTCAAGCATGATCATGGGTCTAGCGAGGAAGTTCATGGAACCTCCGATCAAAGCTTTGGTAGTCTTATAGTGCTTAAGTGTCAAATTGATCAAGTATAAGTAGAGGGCAGTAGAGATAAAGGAAGTCCTCTCTGCCCCGATGGATCAGAATAGGTTCCCATATGCAAGCACATGCGAATACCTCTTCTTAAAGTGGTCGGAATATGATAGAGATAATCCACTGCAGTGAAAGGATCAGATGATGTTAGGAGACAAAAAGATATAACATCTTCCATGTGTCATTTTGTTTCACTTAAAATGAATTTTATTAGTGATTTTTAACTTAGTGATTCTTTATAAATAGGGAGATCGACCTCATGTTTAGGGTCGGTGGTTTTGGAGAAAAAGAATTTTTTGAAATTTTGTAATAGAACTATTTATGTGCAAGTTTATTTTAATTAAGAAGTTATGTTTAGAACCAAAGATACTTCTATCATCTAAGACGTGAATGTGTTTAGATTAAGGAGGATTATCTCTGTCTTCGTATTCGATATTTGATTCTTTGCTGAGAAAGAGTTGTTGTACCTATATTTAAAGTTATCTTATGATGTTGTTGTTGGGTATGTGTTATATTATTTGCATGTGTGTGTGTGGGCACGTCAGATTCGACAACTGTGTGTGGGCGTTTTTTTCTATTTTTAGCAGATTTTGCTATTTTTAGCGGTTTTCTAAATTAATCCTAGATTAAGGGATTAGGGTTTTGGTATCTATGGAATACCTAAAAATATTGTATATATTGTATGGTGAATGGTGAAATTAATACAAAAAAGAGTTGACAAGTTTTCTCCCAGTTAAGGGTTTCTGGTATAAATCTCTGTGTACTATGTGTATGAGCCATTGATTAATTTCTGTTTTTCTTAAGAATCTATATGCATTGCTTTACTTCACAGGTTTAAAAATTACATGTGGTATCAGAGCTCATTTTTTGTTTCAGAGGGACGCCTTTGTTGTTGAGGGTTTGGATTGGTCTTGATAGATCAAGTTTATCTTGGGTCTGTGCTAAACCTAGGTTTAGTGGGATATTTTGTAGTGGAGATTCGAGTGTAGAAAGAGGAATGATGAGCTCTTCTAGAATCGAGATAGAGAAGTTCAACGGTAAAAACTTTGAGCTATGGAAGCTCAATATGGATGACCTTATTATAGACAAAGAACAATGGATCGTTGTGGATCCCGGTACAAAACCTACTGGTACGCAGCCTACTCGCACATAGTCGACTGGTACACAACCTACGAGTACACAAACTACTAGTACACCACCTGCTAGTATGTTAAAGGAAGATTGGGAGAAGTTGGAAAAAAGAGCAAGGAGTATTATTCGACTCTGCCTGGTAGATTCGATGCTGTTGAATGTCTAGGGAGAATCTACAGCCAAGAAACTATGGGATAAGTTAGGGAATTTGTATCAATCAAAGTCCCTGGTAAACAAGTTGTTTGTTCGAGAGAATTTGTATCATCTTAGGATGGAAGATGGAGATTCTTTGACTGAACATCTAAATGCCTTTAATACTCTGGTAAGTCAACTTGTCTTTGTTAATATTACTATTGCAGAAGAAGATAAGTGTATTACTTTGCTATGTTCTTTTCCAGACTCTTGGGATAATCTGGTTGCAGTAATTGGTAGTACCACTCAATCTACATTGAAGTATGAGGATGTAGTTGCATCCTTTTTATCTGAAGAGATGAGGAAGAAAAACATGGATGGCCATAGCATAGATGCTTTATTTGTAAGAGGGCGTACCCAAGACATGAATCCTGATAAGTCTTGGGGGGGAGACCTAAATCTACAGGTAGATCTAAGTCTCCAAGAAAATATTTGAGGAAATGATGGAAGTGTGGTAAAACAGGGCATTATAAGTATTATTGCAAGTCTAAGAAGGTTGATAAACCAAAGGGATCTGATAGTACCTCTTCCACAGAGGTGAAAACCTCCACTGAAGAAGGAGGATATGTTTACCTGGCATCTACAGGTACACATGTAGACTGTGATGTATGGTTGATCGACTCAGGTGCATCATACCATATGACTCCTCATAGGGAGTGGTTCTCTGAATATGAAAAATACGATGGTGGTGATGTATTCCTAGGAGATGACTCGACAACCAAAATCTTGGGACATGGAAGGGTTAAGTTGCTACTAAAAGATGGAAGGATTAGAACTCTCCCTGGGGTTATGGACATTCCAAAACTAGCCAGGAGCCTAATATATGTAATCAAGTTAGATGATGCAGGAGTGGATACTGTATTTGGAAAGGGCACTTGCAAGATGGTACGAGGAGCAATGGTGTTGATGAGGGGAGTTCGGTGTGGAAATATGTATAAGATGTTGGGAGCAATTATACTAATGGGTGTAACAGTTTTGTTGTCCATGAGCAGACAAATAAAGAATACAAGACCAATATTGTCCCTGGAAAGAAGACCATGCCGTGGAATCAAAGACTGGGGAATATTGGAGAAAAGGGCCTTCGAACACTACACGGTAAAGGTATGGTTGAAGGTATGTCTAATTGCACTCTGGATTTTGATTTCTGTGAACATTGCATATATGGAAAACATAATCGAGTAAGATTCCCATCTGGTGCTACAAGAGCAAAGGGGATCTTAGAGTTGATACACAGTGATGTGTTTGGACCTATTCCTATTCCATCCCTAGGTAAATCTATGTATTATGTTTCATTCATAGATGATTTCTCAAGGAACACATGGATTTATTTTCTTAGAAAGAAATATGAGGTATTTGATAAATTTAAAGAGTTTAAGACTCTTGTAGAAAATCAGACAGAGAAGAAAATAAAGGTATTGAGGACAGATAATGGTGGAGAATTTTGTGGAAATGAATTCAAAGAATTCTGCAAGAAGTGTGGTCTAGCAAGGAAGAAGACTACTCCATACATACCTCAACAGAATGGAGTTGCAGAAAGGATGAACATGACACTAATGGAAAAATCAAGGAGCACGCTCAGCGGTGTCGAGTTAGGACAAAAATTCTAGGCAGAGGAAGTGGGTACAACTTGTTACCTGGTCAATCGATCACCTTAATCAACATTGGATGATAAAACTCCACATGAGGTATGGACTGGAAAGAAACCCTCTCTTCAACATCTTAGAGTTTTTGGTTGTGATGATTATGTACATGTTCCAAAGGAAAATAGGAGTAAGCTGGATAAAAAGGCTGAAAAGTGTATTTTTATTGGTTATAAAGATGGTGTGAAAGATTATAAGCTTTGGAACCCAGAAACCAAGAAGATTGTTTACAGTCGAGATGTTGTTTTCAGAGAGGTAAAAGATGTTTCCAAACAAGAATTCCTACCAAGGCCAGAAGAACCAGAAAGAATAGAGAATGGAGTTGGAGAAGAACCAGTATTGAGGAGATCAGTGAGGGAAAGAAGGAAACCAGAAAAGTATAGTCCATCTGATTTCTGTTCCAATTTTTCTTTATCTATTCCTGATGACGATCCTAGAACTGTCAGGGAAGCAGTAAATTCAGAGGATAGTAAACTCTGGAAGAAGGCCATGGTTGAAGAAATGGATGCCTTGGATAAGAATGAGGCATGGGACATAGTTGAGTTGCTAGCTGGAAGAAAATCTATTGGTAGAAAATGGTTGTTTAAGAAGAAGTTTAATTCAGATGGAAAAGTGGAGAAATACAAAGCTCGATTAGTAGCAAAAGGTTATTCCCAGGTAGAGGGAATTGACTTTGGTGATATTTTTTCTCCTGTTACTAAGTTAACTTCTATTAGATTTGTTTTATCTATTACTGTTACTTTTGATCTTGAAGTGGAACAGATGGATGTGAAGACAAAATTCCTACATGGGGATCTGGAAGAAGAAATATACATGAATCAACCAAAAGGATTTGTAGTGAAGGGAAAGAAAGAGCTGGTCTATAAGGTAAAGAAGTCACTATATGGTCTGAAGCAATCACCTAGGATCTGGTACCAAAATTTTGACACATAGATCCTTGGATTGGGATTTGTGAGAAGAAGGGCAGATCACTGTGTATATTCCAAGCAGGTTGGTAATCACTTCATTTATGTAGTGTTGTATGTTGATGACATGTTGTTGGTAGTGTTGTATGTTGATGACATGTTGTTGGAGGGAAATAACATGGATGTTATCATGAGGTGAAATCGCAGCTATCCCTCAAATTTGACACATGAAGGGACCCTATGATGCTAACTTCAGTATGTGAATGGAGATTAAAAGAGATTGTACAAACATGAAACTTTGGTTGAATCCGAGAAAATATGTTGAGACGATATTGCAGAGGTTTAATATGCGTGGAAGTAAACTGGTCAAGGTTCCTATTCCTATAGGTGTAAAGTTATCTGCAGATCAGTGTCCCAAGACACAGGAAGAAGAAGAGGACATGTCCCATGTTCTGTATGCCAGTGCAGTTGGCAGTTTGATGTATGCAATGGTCTGTACTAGACCAAACATTGCACATGTAGTGGGAGTTTTGAGTAGGTATATGTCAAAACTAGGGAAGGATCATTTGGCAGTAGTAAAGAGGGTCTTCAAGTATTTGCATGGCACTACCAATTATGGATTGTGCTACCAAGAAAGACAAGGATTGGATAGAGTGGTGGACATACATGGCTTTGTTGATGCAAATTGGGCTGGAGATCTGGATCCTAGAAGATATACAAGTGTGTATGTGTTTAACCTGTTTGGAGGAGCAATCAGTTGGATGAGAAAAAGATAGGTTATAGTGGCACTCTCAACTACATAAGATGAATACATGGAAACCACTCATGCAAGCAAGGAAGCAATATGGTTATAGAGATTGTGTTCAGGTATTGTGTTGGTACAACAAGCAATGAGATTAGATTGTGATAGTCGGAGTGCAATCTTTTTGGCAAAGAACCCAGCTTATCATTCGAAGACAAAGAATATTGATGTTCAATATCACTTTGTGAGAGACATGGCTAAAGAAAATAAGGTGTTGTTGGAAAAGGTTGACACTTTGAAGAATGTTGCAGATTCATTGTCAAAGTCTGTGAGCACAAAAAAGTTCTCCTCATGTAGAGTAAAAATCAGCATTGCTACCCTGGATTGTTGACTATATAATCTTGTGGACTCCTGGATGCAAAGAAAACAACAAGTGGGAGAACTTGTCTTTGGATGTTGTAAAAATTCTTTTATTATAATTGGTGACTAGAAATCGATTGTGATAACCTGTGATTGATAATAGAGTATTGGAAATTACTTTTCTTGCACTAACTTCTTATCACATGTATGTTTATTTTCTTTAACTGTTATGTCAGACGATGTTGAATGTCCACTAATTAAAATGGTATTAATTCTAGGTTGAATTTTTTTATATATTCTTCGTTTTCATGCTAGCATAAAGGTTATCCTAAAACAAGACTTCCCCCAAAACACATAGTTAGATTCTCTCCATCATATAGTCTAGAGTTTTATATTCCTTTTGTTATAACGTTAGAAAAATAACCAAAAAGAGAACTTCCTAGCCTGAGGGGAAGGCTTAACAGAAAATACATATCTGTCATTCACAGTTAAATCCCATTGATAAACCTAGCCAAATCGTGAATCTGGAGAACCTTACCACTCATCAAACACTTATGAGTCTAATTGGGCCTATTAGGCAGGTTTGGTTCCTGTTGTTGAGTTGAAGGGATCTCAGACCCCTCAACATAATTGGCACTAGAAGGAGGGGCCTTACGAATGAATGGCTAATAATATTTCTGATAATATATTCCACATAGCCTATAGATTCAAAACAACCCACATGCATGGCTAGTCATTCTCAAGACAACCCACATACAAAGAATAATCCTGAGATGATTAAAGCACCTCAACATGAGGAAGAAGGAAAACTATTCCATGAAATACCTTACACTCTTCCCCACGAGGAGTTGAATAATTTTAGAATAATCACAAGATCTTACGCCCACCAAATTAGAGCGTTACTTTTAGCTCCTTTACTTCCTTGTAGAAAACAAGTAAGAAGACCAGTTGTTGAAACCACTAACTAGGTTTTTGTTCACATGGTAAAAGATCTCATAGATTTTTCCCTTACTTAGATCAAACAACCCCTTAATATGATACCCAAAACACCAGCTGTAACTACTCTAAACTTGATTATTTTGAATCTGACGAGGAAGGGTCTAACTTGGATCGCTCAGCTTATGAATCGAAAGACATGGAGGATAATAACAATAACAATGAAGAAAGGGGAAATCAACCTCAAGATAAACAACAATGGTTTTCCAGAGATGCTATGGCAATGCCAGGATGGGTGAAAAGGATGCAAAGAAGGTCAGATATCACTGATAAAATAAGAAACCCAACCTCTACCTAAGAGAGGACTTTTGTTAACAAAACCCTTGGTAAAACAAACAGGACCATGTCTTGATAAAAAAGGAGGATATCTAGAAAACATGCAGTAGATGATAAAAAAACTCTCCAACACGATCGTAGATATGAAAAGGAGTACTGGGGAGGGAAACCAAAATCAAAGACCTTATAAACCCTTTTTTAAAAGAAACCCACCTTTCAAAGCTATAGAACCTCCCCCAACTAACCTAAACATCGACTTAGGGACTATAACATCTGACTCTTTCTGCACATACCACCAAGAGAATCATTTAGAAAGGGACTACCCCTAATGGGTGCATGTTGTGAATTTAATGGCTAACCGATTCCTAGATGAATGCTCCCTAATCAAACAATCCAGTGGCTCGGAAATAAAATCCATCGATCAGGAAAGTCAAGAGCCACCGGAAGAGACATCCATGTTGTTATGGGATTCCAACCACCTGATGCCTTTCAACGATGTCATCGAAGTGTAGGAACCTCCTGTTGAAGTTCTAGGTGTACAGATGCAAGGTATAATTCAACATTTCCAAACTAATCCCACCACTACTCAGTTATCTAGAGGGAATCAAGCGACCGATCACCCAAAACTCCTATTTTCTTCTCAAAAGAATCCCACAAACATATAGACACATGGAGCTCTTAAGATATACTATAATATTGTAGAAGATTTGAAGAAGATGAAGGATAATGTGTATGTCATGGACATGTGTAGGATCCCTCAACAAAAGGATTTTTTGTTACAGGCCTTAAAATCAATAGAATCTTCTATGACAAGCACTGAACTAGGTGAGGTCCAATCTCCCACAGATTTAACAAATAAACCAAGTGTGGATGCTTTCTCTTTAGACAAAAGAGGAAATCATTTTGTTCCTCCTTTCCTTTTAACGTTTGAAGTATTTAACAGAAACCTACATAATTTCCTAGTTGATTCAGGGGAATCTTCCAATGCCATGCCATTGTCAATCTGTAAGAAATTGAACGCAACCCCGCTTAAACGTGATAAACACATCATACAACTAGATAGGAATCAAGTGAAGGTTATTGGGGAACTTAAATATGTCATGATAATAATGGATACACACCCCAAAACTGTTCAAGTAATTGACATAATCATAGTAGACATCCTAGAGGCCTATGGATTGTTACTTAGCCAAGATTGGTGCGAGAAATTAAATGGATACTTTAGTACTAACTGGGATCACCTATGGTTTCCATTAAAGGGACATACAAACATGATTAGGATTGATAGAGATATATCTCAAACATATTGTCACGGACTTAGAAACTCCAAACGAACCCTCGTCGGTGGATTTCCATGTGTTAGGAAACTACTCCCACGATTTTGACTCGACAATTTTGCCCCTATCTTGTCTGAATTACCTCTCACTCAAAACTCCAAAATGATCTTTCAAGTAAACCTACTGGTAGCCACAGAGGAAAGCATATTCTGTCAGGATTCTCCATTGGGAGTAGCAAAGAAGGACGATGAAAGTGAGAAAATAGCTAGGAATGAAGAAGTTACTAATTTTTTCTCACAAGTTTGGAGCTCTACTTTGATGGTTCTAAATCGCAAGAGGGGTCGGGAGAAGGATGTATCCTCATTGAACCAAAAGGGAAACAAAAATTCTTATCCTACATATTAGAATTTGAATGCACTAACAACACTGTTGAATATGAAGCTATAGTCCAGGGACTAAAGAAGGCCACCGACTTCAACAACAAAGAATTGAAAGATTTTGGAGACTCAGAAATTATCGTTAGACAAGTAAAGAATACCATTCATTTCAATTCACCTCACTTGAGGAACTACCAACAAGAAGTGTATAGGCTAATAGACAATTTTGAGGCCATCAACATTACCGATGTTCCCAGGACAAAAAATACTCTTGTTGATTCTTTAGCCACCACAACCTCAATATTATCTCCTTTAGAAGACTATGAAGCATCAAGGTTTGCAGTGGAACTGATATACAGATTGTCGGTGCCCAACAACATTTCTAACTGGAAATTATTTGAAGGGGATGAAAAAATTATAGATTTCCTAACTGACCAAGATAATTTTAAGGATTTGGTCATTGATGATGAAATATTCCAAGAGATATTCACATAATCCAATCCCCATGAACAAAAAAGGGGCACATATCACTCCAATGACAAACCAAAATTTCACACAGTACCAAAAAGAGTGGCCAATCTGGAGAACCTTTTCGACCTAAGAGAAAGATTTAGAGGGCCAAAAAATGAAAAAATAGGGAGCTCATGCCCTATATACGAAACTATAAACCTATGAACCCCTGAGAACCCCAAGGATGTCAACCTAGGTAAGGAAGTATCCAAAGAAGACAAGAAGACTTATCTTAAACTATTTAAAGAATATCAAGATGTCTTTGCTTGGTCCTACCAAGAATTGAAAACATATGATACTCGCATTATCCAACATACGATCCCATTAAAATATGGAATAAAACCCTTCTAGAAGAAGCTTAGAAAGTACCACCCATCTTTGGAACCCCTAATGTATCAAGATTTGAAAAAGTTATTGTATGATAAGATTATCTTTCAGTAAGACATTCTTCATGGGTAGCCAATTTGGTGCATGTTAGAAAGAAGTTTGGGGAAATCCATTTGTGTGTGTATTTTAGAAACCTTAACATAGCATCAAAAAAATATAAATACCCAGTACCTCCCATGGAACAACTCTTGCAGACAATGTCTGGCTTTGAAATTGTTTCGCTCCTAGACGATTTTTCGAGATATAACCAGGTCCTGGTTTCCAAAGATGATCGATTAAAAACTACCTTCTGAACCAAGTGGGGGAAATTTGGTTATAAACACATGCCTTTTGGGTTGATCAATGCAGAGGAAAATTTTCATAGGGAAATGGATGTATATTTTTGAGGATTTATTAACAAATGTGTGGTAATGTATTTAGATGATGTAATAGTATACTCAAAAAATAAGGAAGACCACATTCAACATTTGACTCAGATCTTTGAAAGGTGTAGGAAGTATGGAATATCTTTGAACCCTAAGAATACCATGTTTGGTGTAGAGGAAGGAAAATTATTAGGTGATATCATATCTCAGGAAGGAATCAACATCGACCCTGAGTGGATGAAAGCGATAACTCAAATCCCTTTGCCTCACAATAAAAAGGCCATGCAATCTTTTTTTAGGAAAAAACAACTTTGTGAGAAACTTTACTCCTGACTTCATTGAAACTGTCAAACCTTTAAAAAATATGATTTGCAAAGATGCAGAGTTTTAATGGGATGAAGAAAGGAGAGGAGCTTTCAATAACATCAAAATTTCCATCTCCCAAGCACCAGTGTTGCAAATCCCTAACTTTAGCAAATATTTTTTCCTTTATACCTTTGCTTCTGACCAATCCTTGGCTATAGTACTTACCCAAACAGATGATGAGAACAATGAAGCACCAGTGTCCTTTATGATCACCAACCTTCAAGGATATGAACTAAACTACGCTGCTATAGAAAAACATGCTTACACAGTATATAAAGCAGTCAAGCATTTCAGATCCTATATCCCGAAGAATCACACTAAGGTCATAGTACCACATCCAACAATCCGATCTCTGTTCACTCAATAGGAAATGGGAGAAAGGAGTGGAAATTGGATGGTAGTCATTCAAGAATTTGATATAGACATAAAACTTGCCAAAATAGTCAAAGGACAAGGATTGTGTAAACTGGCTGTTGAGGCCCAAGATCTGATCAATATGGAAGACCCTGGTTGGGAAAATGAACTATCGTTATGCTGTGGAGAAGCCTTATACGTACGTACCGGGAAAGAATCTTGGTATGGAAACTTGTTTTATCTCTTGCATCATGGAACTTGTCTAGAAAACCTAAACCCTTGAGAAAGGAGAGCTCTCATTTTAAAATCCGCTCAATACCACCTCATAAATTATGTGCTTTTCTGCGTAAACTATGATGGAGTACACCTTAGATGTCTTAAACATAATGATGTAGAAAAGGTACTCAAAGAACTCCATGATGGCCCAAAAGGTGGACATTTTGCAGGAGAAAATACGACTCACAAAATACTAAGGGCTAGTTATTATTGGCCCACTTTGTTCAGAGATGCTCATGCATATGCCGGTAAATGTAAATCTGGTCAAATGAGCACTAGTAGGGAAAAGAGACCAGCCATTACACTCCATTCGGTGACCATATCCATACCTTTTGAGAAATGGGGAATAGATTTCATCGAAGAAATTACTCCAAATTATTTGAAACAACATAAGTATATCTTGACTGCAACAGATTATTTCACAAGGTGGACAAAGGATACCCTCTCATGCACACTAATGAAAAGGTAGTGATCCAATCTTTAGAACAACAACTTATAACAAGGTTTGGGATGCCTTCCGTCCTCGTCTTTGACAATGCTGCCTATTTTTCTTCCACACTCTTGACAGAATTCGCCCTCAATAAAGGGATCATAATAAGATATTCTCCAAACTATTATCCACAAGGGAATGGAGTAGCAGAGTCAACTAATAAAAATATGGTGTAAATTTTAAAAAAGACAGTTGTTGAAAATTAAATAAATTGACATAATTTACTTCATAATGCTCTCTGGGCCAATAGAGTGACACCTAAAGAAGCCATAGGAAACTCTCTGTACTTTCTGGTATATGGGAAAGAATCCATTCTCCCAAACAAACTGTACCTTCCATCATTACAACTTTCTTAGGAATCAAGAGGTCAGCCCTCATCTTCTCTACAACAAAGGATTGATACCCTTCTCATGTTGGATGGAGAAAGGTAAAATTCTAAAGTTAAGTTCATTTCTCATCAAAAGGTAGTTAAAATATGGTTCGACAAACATAAGGCCAAAGAAAAAAGTTTTGAAGTAGGAGACATAGTCTTAAAGTGGGATAAAGAAAACTAGTCCAAAGGAAAACACTCAAAATTCCAAAACCTATGGCTTGGACCTTTTTAGGTAGCCAAGAATATCAGAGCAGGCACATACCGGTTGAAAAATCTGAGGGGTGAGTTTGAAACCCTCCTGGTAAACAACCAGGCCCTAAACAAACACTTCTCCTAAAAAAAAATGTCTTTTGATGTTTTGTTTGAGTTTCTTTTTATTTTTAGCATACATTTTGATCAAACTGAGTGTGTGGGTTTAGGGTAGACCTGTTGGATTACTAAGAGGGGGGGTAAATCAGTAATAGATAAATTTAATCCTTTTTAACCATACAATGCAAGTGTTATATTAGTGTAGCATTATCATCCAATAATTGCAGAGTAAATAAACAATGAACAAATGAGAAATCATACACATACACACTACACCAATGTTTTTACGTGGAAACCCAAAGTGGGAGAAAACCACACAATTTTTTTTCTTATATGTCTTGAATAATTACATTTATTGGAAGCACCAACTTCCTTTTCTTTCTAGCTGCAACTGGAAGGAGGCTCCAACCTCCTAGTTTCTCAGGCTACAACCTGAGGGAAGCTCCAACTCCCCAATTCTATGGCTACAACCAAAAGGAGGCTACAACCCCATAAGTTCTCCGACTACAACCAGACGGTGGATACAACCACATGTCCTTTCCTCATCCAACTGCCCTAACGTATAAGTAGAATGATGGAACCACTGTCACACTATCACTGTGAGATATACTGTTGTAAACCTGTACCAATCAACTTGCACCAAACAACCTGTACCAATAACCTGAATCAATATGTACCATGCATCAACCATGTATCAACCTTGAATCATCAAGATGTACTAACATCATTGACTATACACCTCATGTATGTGCCAACTCATCAATTATACACCTCATGTATGTGCCAACTCATCAACTACTTGTCTCAACCATGTACTCAACATGTACCTCAACCATATACCAAATATATACACCAATATAACCATCAAAAGTTATCTAACAATTCATCATTCTATCCATAAACCAAATACCATAAACCATTACATTAAACCATGTGCCACAACCTCACTCTTATGTAGCCTCAAGCTAAACCAACAACTTTAGCAATACATCACAACAAAAGACCAATACCCATATGCCAAATACCAACAACAAAATACCAACTGTATCCCTCAACAAATCTGATATATGCAACAATACTAAACATCCAATACCATCTCAAGATATAAGCCCTAGCTCACAAAACACACGTCAAACAAGATGTGCCATATCTCTCATAAATAGATCCCAACCATGTTGCTGCTGCGATTTTTCTACCACACTTTTTCTGCCGCGATTTTTCTGCTGCACTTTTTCTGCCGCGATTTTTCTGCTGCACTTTTTCTGCTGTGATTTTTTTGCCGCACTTTTTCTGCCGTGATTTTTCTGCCTCGATTTTTCTTTCGCACTTTTCCTGCCGCACTTTTCTCTATCAATAATACCCGCCCAAATAACCTTTCACAAAATAGATATTCAATGATATTCAATGATACTCAATAGGTTCAAGTGTGATTAAATGAGAGATCCTTGCCTCTTATTTATACTTTCATGTAGCATCCCACTTTCCTTGTTCTAGGGAGTTCTCCATTAACTTTATTATTTAAATAATTTATTTTGCAAACACTTTGACTACTTTGACCTTTTGGGGCTTCTAGATGACTCATGAGGGTTCTCCAACTTCACATGGCAATAACTCTCTAACCTTGAAGAGTTATGTGACGTTCCACTTACCACTAGAAATGGTATGACATGTACTATCCATCTATGATAGTCTTACCTAAAAATATATCAAAACTCATATAATTATCCATCAAACAAACTTGGGGTCATTACCCAAACCTTTGTGCTACCAGAATTCACTACCAAAATTTCTTCAAGGGTTGACATAAATGACAACCAACCCAATTAATCAACAATCTCCCCCTTTGGCATTGTTGGCAACACTCTGATGCAATACTGAAGTCATGTCATGCAATACTGAAGTCATATCACTCATTCTCCCCTTGTGAACATCGCTTCCCCTAGAACCATGCCTCTGTGTTCTGGATCTGATAAATCTCTCCCCCTTTGTCATCATTGGAAAAGGTATATTTCCATCCAGGGTTTCTCCCCCTAACTGAACTGTCCTTGGGGATACTCCCCCTGACTGATCTCCCGACATGACCTATCCTCTTTATGGTGCTTCCTTGTGTAAATATAATAAATGTAAGATAAGCATTCAAAAGAATTCATTTTGGAGTAGAAATTACTCTGAGTCTCTAGCGAAGATACTCAAAGGATTCCTGTGGAAGAAGTTTTGTAAAAATGTCTTCCACTTGTTCTTTTGTGCCCACATATTTAACTCTGATGTTCTTCTCTGCAACCTATTCCCATAGAAAGTGATACTTTATTGGAATGTGCTTCGTCTTGGAGTGCATGATGGGGTTATTTGAGATATTGATAGCACTTGTATTATCACAATATATTGGAATGGGCTCATCATACTCAACCTGTATATCTGTCAGAGTTTGTTTCATCCATAGAACCTCTGTACAAAATGTTGTTGTTGCAATATACTTTGCCTCGGCTGTAGATAAGGATACTGATGATTGTTTCTTGCTTAACCATGACACTAAACACTTACCCAAGCAGAACGTTTCTCCACTAGTGCTTCGTCGATCATCAATGCAACATGCCAAATCTTCATCTGTGTAGAAAATAAGTGATAGATCCTTTCTTTTTGATACCATAATCCAAAATCTTCTATTCCTTTGAGATATCTAAAAATCCTCTTCACTGCTAATACATGTAATTCCTTTGGTGCTGCTTGAAATCGTGCCACCTCTCCAACTTCCTGCATTACATCTGGTCTAGATATTGTCACATATAGTAAGCTACCAATCATTTACCTGTATTTCCTCTAGTATGTAGACTTTGAATCATCATCTTTGCTCAACTTGCAACTGGTTTGCAATATTCCATTCAGAACCTCTTTAGCATTTCTCTGATATACTTGGTTTGAGAAATAAAAATTCCTTGGTTTCTTTGACATATCTGAAGTCCTAGAAAGAATGATAGTGATGCAGTAGTCCATAAATTCCGTTGAAGTGAACTCTCCTCCATTATCAGATCTCAAACATTTTATTTTTGAATCCATTTCATTTTCAACCATTTCCTTGTAGACCTTGAAGTTTTCAAAAGCTTATGACTTTTTCCTGAGAAAGAAAACTGCAGTCATTCTTGTATAATCATAAACTAATAACATAACATTTTTCTCACCTTTTAAACCCTTTGTTGTCGTTGGTCCAACTCGATCAGTATGCACAATTTCCAGTGGTCTTGTCGTTGAGTATTCTTTTGATTTAAACCTGGTCTTTGTTTTCTTTCTTTGTTGACAATGCTTGCATAAAGTGTTGGTTGGTTTCATAATCTGGGGAATTTCTCTAACTGCTTCCTTTTTTCTGACTTTGACAAGGTTATCAAAGTCTATGTGACCCATTCTTCTATGCCATAGCCAACTTTCATCTTCTTTGCTAGACAACGCATTTCATTTCCAATTTCACTTAGTGCACATATGTTGCTTGAAGTTCTTGTAGCTGTTCAATCAATTTTCCTGAACCTTCTTTTCTTATCTTTCACTTTTGTGAATCAAAAGTAAATTTATGACCTTGGTCACACATTTGAATCACACTTATAAGATTATTTTTCATATCTTCTACTAGTAGAACATTTTCTTCCTTGGTATTCTTGTTTCCAATTCTGACTGTGCCTTTTCCAATGATTTTAGCTGAATCATCATTTCTGAAGGAGACAGATCCATCTCTTTCCTTTATTAATGTAAGAAACCTGTCTTTATCACCTGTCATGTGTTTTTAACAACCACTGTCAACATACCAACCACATTTCTTCTGCTTAGCTTGTAGAGTGAATGTTCATTCGTCATTGCTATACTGATTCTGATTTCTTATCCATGTTCTCTTCTGAGGCTCCTGTCTGTGACTGTTGTTGTTTTGTTGTGGTTCTCTAGGAGGAACTATCATTCTGCAATATTTGGCCATGTGTCCAAAGTTGTTACACTTGTAGCATTCCACTTTAATTCTCAATGATTCAAACATGTTGTAACTTCTTCTCTGTGTTTCACTAGGCCTTCTTGGATAAACCTTTTGTGTATGACTTTCAAAGTTGTTTCTATTCCTTCTGTTAGATCTGCAATTCATACCTTTATGTCCAAAATTATTACATGCATAACATAAACCAAAAAAGATAGTTTTATACCTGGGAGTTGAATATATTATGAAAGGAGTTTCTCTTTTGAATCCTTCTTCTTCCTGAGGCCTATCTGTCGGTTTTTGATTCTGAAATTTGAATCTTCTCGGTGGAGGAGTGTCCCTATAATCTTCCTTATAGATCTTCCTATCCCCTTTGATTGTTTATGGATAGCTTTTTGGATATGTTTCTTTCTCTATTGTTTTGGAGCTTAATCCTTTTTTTGTCTGATTGTATCCAAGTCTGGACTTGTCATGATGAGGTTTTTGACTGATGATAATGTCATCCAAAACTTTTGAGTTGTTTTGCATATTTTTCTTTTGAAGATCATTTCTTAAGGTGACAATCTCTGCCTCCAAATTTCCAATGATCCTGTCTCTTTCTTATATCTGTTCTTTGAGTGCTTCTTCAACTCTTTTATCTTCTTCTATTTGAACCTTCAAAGTTGTGATCATTTGTTCTAGTTCCTAAGTGTCTTCTTTCTTGTCTAGTTCTTCTTGTAGATTCTTGTTTTTCTTCTTTTCTCTTATTATAACTTCTATGGCACACAACAATTCTTCTCTGTAGTCAACTTCTGCCTCCTCATATTCTTCTTTGGTCTCTTCATATTCTTCTTTGGTTTTTTCTTTGTTAGAGTATTCTACTACCATGAATAGAACTCTTTCTCTCTCATTGTCACTGACTTCATCTTCATCTGATGATGAGATGTATTATTTGGTGCATAAGATTTTCTTGAAAACTTTCTTTGTGGGTCTTTTGCGTTTATATATTGGTTTGGTATTTGAATAATCTTCATCATTCCTCTTCTTTTTATTATGAGGACATTTGTTAGCAAAATGACCAATACCATCACAATTAAAAAAAATCAAAGGAAACTTACCTTTATATTTGTCGTTGGTTCCCTTTTTCAATATTCTAACAAAGTTAGCCATTTCTTCATCATCTTCCAAGATGTCACTATTGTTGCTATGTTATTTTTCATTTTTCTTTTCCTTTTGCTTTGACCTTTTGGATGTTTTGAAAGTTGCTTCTTTTATATCTGGATTTTCCTGTTTAGTTCTCATTTCATATGCTGTGAAGATTCCATGTAGTTCATCCATGCTTATTGAGTCTAGATCTTCTCTTTCTTCTAGTGTTGATATCTTAGGATAAAATCTCATAGGGAGAGATCTTAGTGCCTTTTTAACAATTACAGATTCTTTAATTTCTTCTCCCAATCCTATGATTGCATTTACTATTTCATTGACTCGTAAGAAGTAAGTTGCAATATCCTCATCTTCCTTCATCTTTAGTTGTTTGAACTGACCTCTGTAAGTTTGAATCTTTGTTTCTTTGACTTTTGAATCTCCTTCATAAATATTTTGAAGCTTGTCCCAAATCTCTTTAGCGGATTTACAATGTATAACTTTGGTGTAAACTAATTCACAAAGACCATTCCAAAGTGCATTTGCATCTTCAGAATTATTTTGTCTGAGTTTTATTGCTGTTTCATTTGTTGGCGGAACTGTTGGTTCTTTGTATCCATCTACATCTGATTTCTGAATTTCAAATCCTTGTGCCTGTATATATGTTTTCATCCTTCTACTCCAAAATGCATACTTTTGTCCATCAAAATGTGGTATTCCATTTTTATACATGTTGTTGCTCTCCATGATCTACCTTTCAGTGGTTAATTTGATTTTTGAAGAAGCCTACTCTGATACCAATTGTTGGATTACTGAGAGTGGGGGTGAATCAATAATAGAGAAGTTTAATCATTTTTAACCATATAATGCAAGTGTTATATCAATGTAGCATTATCATCCAATAATTGCAGAGTAAATAAACAATGAACAAATGAGAAATCATACACATACACAATACACCAGTGTTTTTATGTGGAAACCCAAAGAGGGAGAAAACCACATTTTTTTTTCTTATATGTCTTGAAGAATTACATTCATTGGAAGCACCAAATTCCTTTGTTTTCCATCTACAACTGGAAGGAGGCTCCAACCCCGTAGTTTCTCAGGCTACAACCTGAGAGAAGCTCCAACTCTCCAATTCTCTGGCTACAAACAGAAAGAGGCTACAACCCTCTAAGTTCTCTGGCTACAACCACATGTACTTGCCACGTCCAACCGCCCTGATGTATAAATATAATGATGGAACCACTGCCACACTATCACTGTGAGATATACTGTTGTAAACCTGTACCAATCAACCTACACCAAACAACCTGTACCAATAACCTAAACCAACATGTACCATGCATCAACCTTGAATCATCAAGATGTACCAACATCATCAACTATACACCTCATGTATGTGTCAACACATCAACTATAAACCTCATGTATGTGCCAACTCATCAACTACTTGTCTCAACCATGTACCCAACATGTACCTCAACTATATACCAAAGACATACATCAATATAACCATCAAAATTTATCTAACAATTGATCACTCTATCCATAAACCAAATACCATAAAACCATATGCCACAACCTCACTGTTATGTAGGCTCAAGATAAACCAACAACTTCAACAACACATCACAATCAAAATACCAATACCCATATGCCAAATACCAACAACAAAATACCAACTGTATCCCTCAACAAATCTAATATATGCATCAATATTGAACATCCAATACCATATCAAGAGCTAAAACATAGCTCACAAAACATACATTAAACAAGATGTGCCATATCTCTCATAAATAGACCCTAGCCATGTTGTCACTGCAATTTTTTTGCCGCGATTTTTTTGACGCAATTTTTCTTCTGCACTTTTTCTGTCGCACTTTTTCTGCTGCACTTTTTCTGTCGCACTTTTTCTATCGCAATTTTTCTGCCACGATTTTTCTGTCGCACTTTTTCACTTTTCCGACCACACTTTTCTCTATCAATAATACCTACCCAAATAACCTTTCACAAAATAGATATTCAATGATATTCAATAGGTTCAAGTGTGATTAAATGAGAGATCATTGCCTCTTATTTATACTTTCATGTAGCATCAAACTTTCCTTATTTTAGGGAGTTCTCCATTAACTCTATTATTTAAATAATTTCTTTTGCAAACACTTTGACTACTTTGACCTTTTAGGGCTTCTAGATGACTCATGAGGGTTCTCCAACTTCACATGGTCACAACTCTCTAACCGTGAGGAGTATGTGATGTTCCACATACCACCAGAAATGGCATGACATGTACTATCCATATAGAATAGTCTTACCTGAAAATATATCAAAACTCATACCATTATCCATCAAACAAACTCGGGTCCATTACCTAAACCTTTGTGCTATCGAAATTCGCTACCAGACTTTCTTCAAGGGTTGACATCAATGACAACCAATCCAATTAATCAACACGACAAATTTTAAATACCTTTTCTTTTCTTTCTCTTGCTTTTTATTTTCTTTAATTAATTTGTGTTTTGTAAAGAAGTGGTTGATTTTAATAAATATAGTAGCGAAGAATCTGCTTCTGACCTGCACTAGCATACAAAATAAGAGATACTAAACATACACAAATTTTCAAAGAAGATCTACATCTTTTCGTTTGCAAGCATAATTTTGATTTTTCATAAGCTAGGTTAAGCATGAAGTTCATTCCATTTTTAGCATTTTACTTAACCATAAAAAATATTGTTGCAAAAACCAAGATCACAAGAAGAAACACCATGCACAAGAACACAAGAAGTATCTTGGGAAACCCT
>SNQJ01S0003480.1:73870-141512 GCA_010110895.2 Picea sitchensis
CATGCACAAGAACACAAGAAGTATCTTGGGAAACCCTTCTCAACAAGGGAAGAAAACCCAACCAAATCCTTTGCTATATTCTTCAAGAGAAAGACCTTCACTACCAATAAGACCTAGCACACAAGAGGGTGCTCAAACCCTAGAAGACTAGCACCCAAGAGAGGTGCACACTTTTCCCAAGAAGGTGTACTTGCTAAAATTTCCAAACACACACAAAAGATATTTTATCAAAGGGGAATTTACCTTTACTTATACTAACTTGAACCTGTCAACAAAAGTGTCTATTTGCACAACAGGGTCGACCTCACTAGATTATAATATAATTAATACTAACTAGATTAATTATATTTTACATTAATTACTAATCTTATTAAGGTGGGGCTGACCTGTATCCTTTACATTACAATTAGGGTTATAGGTAGGTATGACTCTTGAACAATATAGCAAGGGATATGATACACCCACTAGTTCTCATCTACTACGGGCACATCCATAGGGATGTCAATATCTTTGGCTCACTACATTACACTGAAGAACCAGATCTTCACATGTTCACCTGTGCTCATCCACATGCATGTCCACTCTACAGATCTTCTTTCCCACTACCTCACACAAGAGAGTCATCTTAAGTTTCTCGTCAACTCTGCTACTCAGAGGAGGCTAATACATCATCTCCATTTATGTTCACATGACAATGCACCCAACACTTTTGGATTTCACATGTTCACCCTGTGCTCAGCCACATGCATGTCTAACTCAACAGATCACCTTTCCCACTGGATAATCATATGGAGTTCTTTTCAACTCTTTGAATGGAGGAGGTCATCTCTACATTCCATCTCTGTCTCAGGTAGGAACCACGTACCCTTATTAGGGTCTTTCTCTCAGGTTTGTAAGATGGAGAAAGACTCACATAGCTGTAATGATCCACATCTCACAGGTTTGTAAATTGGAGAATTTCTCACATAGCTGCAATCATCAAAACTCCCTCTCAGATAGGGAGGCATTCTTCATCATGCCAAGTCTCACACAGATGTACTCTAAATTTTGTCTTGGCTGGATTTATCAATATTCCCTCTCAACTAGGGAGGCACTCTTCACCAAGTTAGTTTGGTGAAGATGTCTGCAATCTGCTCATGTGTAGGAAGGTACTGCATGTGTACAATTTTTATTCTACATCATATCTCTGATATAATAATATTTCATCTCATTGTGTTTTGATCCATCAGGAAACACTGGGTTCTCAAGGATATTTACACACAACTCTTGGTTATCATCATAGGGTCCATCTCATGATCACATAAATCTGTCAGAATCTTGTGAATCCATATTGATTCACACACTTAATGGTACATACTCTGCTTCTATGGTTTTCAAGAACAAAGAGATTTTGTTTCCTGCTACATTCGGAAACTATGTCAAACTTCATGTTAGAACATCAACTAGATGTGCTCTTCTAGTCCACTGTAATTTCTACTCAATCCGAATTGGCATGTCCTGCAAACTCAAGTTCACACTGGAGGCATATCTGAGGCCATATCCAACTGTGCCTCGTATATATATCTTAAAACATGTTTTTATTTTGTCTAGAGAGTTTGTCTCGGTTGACTCATGAAATGACTAAGCACATTCACTGCATGGCATGAATCAAGTATGATGTTAACCATATACATCAGTGATACAATCAATTGTGGATCAGTCTCATATGAATCATCGTCAATATTTTTCTATAAATCCATCACGGTGGATTTTGCATTCTGTCATACTTGCACTTCTTTAATATTTTCACTGTATATTTTCCTTGACTCGGGAAAATCTCATCGGTCCTCTATCATAATTATTGTCCCAAGAAGTGGTGAAACATACTCAGATTCTTCATCTTGAATTCAGAAGTCAAGGATTACTTGTATCCAAGGCTTTATGAAAAATTCATCAAAATCAGGCTCTCATCACCAAAACTGTAATGATATAGGTTTGGATCAACAACACACTTGCTGAAATCCAAAATCATCAAGAATTTATCTATCTGATATAGTTTCCAACTCATGGATGGTAGTTCGGATGGAAGTGTATCGGGTTTACTGGATCAAGTGTTTCATTATAGAAAACTCCCTATGTTTTGTGAGAAACCTTTGGCTATATATTTCATTTTGTATTTCTCGAAACTTCCATCAGCTGCATGCTTGATCTTATAGATCCACTTGGAAGTTACCACATGTTGGAACAGGGACAAACCCAGGGTTCAACGCTCAAGAGAACACCAACAAAACCCTAACTACCGACCCTTTCGGTAACACCTGCGAAGCAGATGAAGTCTCACCCGAGGTAGAGGCAGAGGTGGTTGTACGACTCAGATGTCTGCAACCTTAGCTGGTACACAGATCTGTGATTACAACACCTTAACATAGCACTTAACAGTTACAGTTTGTCATAATTTAATTAGTATCTACTTCGCATATAACACCCTAATTACAGAGCATCACAATATTCACCTAGATCGAGTATGTTCAAACACTAAGAAGATTCACATAAGTTAGATCTAGCATTCATCCATATTATTAAGCACAAAGCATCAAAATATATATCTATAATTCATCTATATCAAGTACTTAAGCAAGTAGACATATAAACACACTGACACATCGCACAAAGCACAGTAACACAGGATATATGTGGTTCATTCCCACCCTGGGGCTACGTTCACCAACTCTTCTTCTCTTTTATTACCTTTTGTCAATCCTCTACATGCACTGAGCCACAAAATCCTACTGCGCATAGGGTAGGAGATCTGTGCGCACTCCCCTAGATCCTCCTTTCCCAAGCTAGGCTCAAGCAAAAAGCCTTCTTACAATGCACAAAGCCTTCTTACAATTACTTGCACTTAGTTCTGCAATTTCTCAACACACAGTATGCACAAAGCTGAGTTGATCACACAGATCCAACTACTAACTCCCTGTTTTACTCTGCTTAGCTACTTATTTATACATTACAAAATGGGCCTAAACATGGGTAAACCCATGGGCTGACATCCCCATACTCGTTACATAAGCCCAAAACCCAAAAATACCTAACAAGGGTCCGAGATCCCGCGATTTCCGCTTCGACTTGTGCTCTGCCTTCGACAGCCTATCGAAGTCCCAAAAATAGGTCAAACATGACCAAGGATCCTCAAAACTTGGTCAAGGGCCAATAGGCCCCCAACACTCACTTGTGACTCATCCCAAGTCACTCTGATATGGGTAGGTCTGCTTCAAAAGCCTCAATCTTGGCTCGAGCTGCTTCGATCTGTTGTTGCGCAACAACTTCCTTCTTGGTGAACTCTTGGATAACTGCTTTGTTGATAGGTCCCTCTAAGTGTTGTTCAATTGTAGTGAAAACTTTCTCCAGTTTTTCTCCTCGGCCTTAAATCTCTGCGAACAGTTGGCAAGCCTCATCTTATATTGGTTGGAGCCTCTGAGTCACTTCCATAACTTTGCTCTGAATGGTGTGGACTTGCTGTTGAAAATTGCACTGTTATTGGGATCGCTTCATCCTCTCAACTGATGACAGGGGATTCAACTATGCCTGTACTGTTTCGGCTTGCTTCTTTGCCTCATGGAGTTGTGACTCTAGTGCCTTCAGTTCAGAATCCTCAGTGAGTCACTCATTAGTCTGGGAACTGCGATCACTTAGCTGTTTACATTCCATGGTGAGGGATTTGATTCTTTCAACTGTGCTTCGAGCAGTTGCTTCTCTTTGATCTCACACATCCTGCAAGGTACTGGGCACTGCTTGTAGTTCTAAGTATGATATTCTCTATTGAAGCTGCTGGATATATTCTACAAGCTGCGCTACTTGATGCTCTACTGGTTCTTCCGATTTTTTCTCTAAGGCTGTCATAGAGTGAAGTGCTCTGCTGACTGCTTCTTTGATTCCGAGTTTCTCTGTGAGAAACGACTTCTTCTCTTGCTGGATCTGTGATTTCTCCTCTTCAAACTTTGTTTGGAGGGCATCCTTCTCCTGCTGCACAACTCGACGTTGCTCTATGAATACTTCTTGCACTTTCTTTAGGGCCTTTTTGGCCTGTTCTATTTCTTCCTATGCACGATGAAGGTGAGCTTCGGTCGCATCAACTAGTCTGCGAAGTTGGGTAGGCTCATCTCCCAACTATGGTTCTTCAGAAGGTGGGGTTGCAGTGGACATTACATGACTAGAGTGAAGGGCCTAATGTAACCCTCCGAGTTCAACCTTGATTCTATCGTACATATCCTCATTCTTGGCTTCAAGATGTCCTACGAGGAATCCGCTACAGTTGCGATGATGAAGTCGAAGTCATCGACCATGAGTACAGTTCTCATCGTGGTTTTTCTATATTTTGACTTCTTCCGTGAGGTAGGTTTCATGGGAGAAACCTTTCTTTTCTTCGAGGGATCAACCTCATCAATAGGGTCCCTAGGCGGTGTTACTTCACCTTGCTTCTGTTGATCTTCTTTACCATTTGTCTCTTTTACTTCGTCATCACCTCCTTTTCTAGGTGATACTGAAGCAGTTTCGTCTGAGGTATTTCTCAACTACTGAATGTCCTTTGTCTTCTTCCTTCTGCTGGTTCCAAGTGTATCCTATACTTCACGAGTGGCCTCTAAGCTGCCAATTTGTTCAGGATCATACATTTATGTAGGGTCAACAGGGATAAGGAGGTTTGCTGACCAATCCTTAGTTATCTCTTCGAGGTCCTCCTCTGTGAGATTATAGTATGACTGAAGCTCTTCTTTATGCTCATCTGCACATGTAGTGATATAAGTGAAGTGTTGATTTGTGCGTAATTTCATGAGAGGTATGAACCGGTGTAGGGTGTTCGATGTCATGTGAGGAACTACTTTAATGGCCCTCTTCAACTAAATATAGTAAGTGTGGAATAGTGCATTCAAATGCCACTGTTTTCCCATATCGCTCGAGTACCAGAGCATGGTGAACTTTGCAAAGAGCGACTCGAATGACTCAATGTCTAGGAAGGTCGCACCTTCCAACATTTCCCAAGAAGTAAACGCTATGAGGATAAGGAGCCAGCTAAAGTGGAATTCATAGCCCTGATCCTGAGCTTCACAGAAATCCAATTCCAACTGGTTGATTAGGTACTTCACCCATTTCATCTGGAGTCCTTATACACATTTTTCGACGAGGTCAACAGTGAATCCTGTGACCTGTGTAGGTCTTTTCTTTCTCACGAGATTTCCTGCGATCAACTAGCAGGCCAGGCGCACTGCACCATTCTGGATGGAGGCTACCTTGTAGCATTGTGTCCCCTTTTCTACATCACCATATGTGTCTTTGATCATCTATGCCATTGTGCGATCTGTAGCCTTCCCTGGGTAGAAGTCCTGTGGATCAGGTCCCTACATGCTCAATCCAGTGATCCTATGGATTAGCGTCGGATAGACTGTAATGTGTCTCTCTAACCATATATAGCTGCCATGGTAACATGATAGAAGGATCTTAACGCTTGTGTTAACCTCTTGGTGCCTTCCAAAGTGTGAAATCTTCATCACATTCAAGAGGGTGGACTGCGCGAGGTTCATAGTCCATGGTTGGGGGATTAATTTCGAGTTCTTCCCCTTCATCCTGGTCAAATACTTGTAAGGGGTGAGCATGCTATGATTCTTATGGTCTCCTAGGTTGAAGTCGCTGAAATTCAACGTTGTGATCTTATCTTGTTGTGTTCTAACTGCATGTATCCCCTTTGGGAGGTACGCAGTAACCATGGTGTAATAAAAGTGTCTCAGGTTACTGTCATGACTCACCCTGCCAGCCAAAGGTGGGATGTAGTCGGGCAGGATAGTCGGGATTAACTTCATGTTTTCCAAGTCATCTCCATGCTTGGTTCTCTTCTCTATTGTAGGTCGGGATGGTCCAGATCTGTAAGCAGTTGACAGAGAGGCTTGTACTCCTCTCGTTGATGAAGCTTGAGCTCCAACGAACATTACCTTCTCAGCCATAAGGTCGATAAGAAATTCTTCAACGACTTTCTCTACTGCGCTGAGCTCGTTCGACATGGATGCTCAGATCAGATAACTCAGGTGGATGAATGAGTGCTCAAAGTGATAAAACAGGTGGCAATCTCAATAAACACAACACAGTAGAAATGAGTTGGCTAGGATACAATTCAAAAAAGTGTTTTTGGTGCAACAATCGATGCACTAAGTAGACAACGGTGTAACAAATCTCTCCAACAGATAAGAGGCCTTCATCAATGCGGTTATGTCCATTGCGACGTGGTCCCAATGGTCTGATGGTGAGATTTCTAGCCATAATTGTTGTTCTAACCATTCGGGGAATTGGTCTAATGGTTACAATGCCCTCAATGGCTATATCGCTTCGCCATGGCGAAGTGCCATGTTGTGCTATTCTGATATCCCGACGAAGTTCCAGTTTTTCAAATCTTCCTTCTGCGAAGTCCCCTCTGCAACCTTCTGTAATTTTTCTATCTTTTCTCTCTTCTTACTTATATTTCTAGCCTTATTCCCTATGATATTCATCTCGATGTTCCTCTTTCCATTCTGATTCTTGTCTCCTTTTAGCATAGTAACTTCATGCTATTGAGATTTTTTCATAGGGTTAGAGAGTAATACTTCTTTTCTATCATGGGTAGATGCTCCACTCTTCTGTGAGTCTTCTTGTGTTCTTTTAACTTCGACATCTAGGTCTCTGGTCCTTAGTAGCTTTGACTGGTCTTCTTGTTCCTTTAGTAAGTGTGCTATCCTCTTCATCATGAAGTCTCTTAGTTCTTTCTTCTTCTGTTCTAGGGCCTCCTCTTCTTTTCTTCTAGTCTGATCTCTCTCAATCCAGGGTTTTCATAATAACATAGAAAATAGGGCATTGTTCTTAATGAATTTAACAACCTCAAACTCTTCCTCTATCGAAATTTCATGAGCACTCATAGATATCTAGGTGAGTCTTCTACATAGGGCTATCATCTTTCCTCTAAATAATCCTATTCCTCCCAATGAAGGAATCATAGCAAAATTTCCCAAAATTTCCCAAGTTCTTTCTATCATGATATTCACCTATGTTTGCTCATCCAGAACATAGTCAATGTCGAAGTCTCCTATTCTTGTTTCTATACACTCTTTTTCTTTGAAGGTCTCTAATAAGTCGATATTTCTGTGATCATTCAGGGTTTCTTTCATTTGTAGCAATACATTCTCTGATTGTTTCTGGGGTTTTGTCATGGTCTCAATTTCTTGACCTTCCTCAGGGTTTTCTTGTCTCATATTCATTCTTTCAAGCTTAGAAATCATTCTAGGGAAATCTAAAACTTCATGGTCCATAGCTTGACAACAAAGACAACTAGGTATTTTACCAGGGCATTCCTTAGCAAGATGTCCCGATCTTCTACAACTGTAACAAAGAGTTAATCCTCTCTTTCTCTTAAATGATCCCGAGCCTTTCTTGTACTACGCACTAGGATCATAGTAGCTAACCTACAAACAATTCTTTCTAGGGTCTTGCATCCATTTGTTAGTCCAAACATTCTTTCTATGCATAGGAATAACATATCTTTCATTATTTCTGTCAGATCTACTCATATCAAATATTCTTTCATCTAGTTGTGCTCTATTTTTCAAGCTAGGGAAAAATTGATCAAACATACCTAGATCCATACTTTTGAAACAAAAATTTTCACTTATCTTACCTTCAACAAAGCACAAAGATTTCAGATCTTACCTCTTTTCTTCAGAATTGAATTCTATTCTTAGCACAGAGCTTTGCAGGTCAAGTAGAATACTGTGCACTAGGGCAACAGATCTACACACAAAGATTTCTCTTTTCTTTAGTTCCCAACAATCACAGTTTCAGGTCCCAGCAACGGAACCATTTGTTGGAACAGGGGCAAACCTAGGGTTCAACGCTCAAGAGTGCACCAACAAAACCCTAACTACCAACCCTTTAGACAACACCTGCGAAGTAGATGAAGTCTCACCTGAGGTAGAGGCAGGGGTGGTTGCAGGACTCAGATGTCTGCAACCTTAGCTGGGACACAGATCTGTGATTACAACACCTTAACAAATCACTTAGCAATTACAGTTCGTAAGTATTTAATCAATATCTACTTCGCATATAAAACCCTAATTACAGAGCATCACAGTATTCACCTAGATCTAGTATATTCAAGCACTAAGCACATTCACATAGGTTAGATCTAGCATTCATCCATATTATTAAGCACAAAGCATCGACATATCTATCTATAATTCATCTATATCAAGTACTTAAGCAAGCAAACATATAAACACATCGACACATCACACAAAGTACAACAACAAAGGATATACATGGTTCACCCCCACCCTGGGGCTATGTCCACCAACACTTCTTCTCTTTTATTGCCTTTTGTCAATATTCTACATGCACAAAGCCAAAAAATCCTACTCTGCATAAGACAGGAGATTTGCATGCACTCTGCTAGATCATCCTTCCCCGAGCTAGGTTCAAGCACAAAGCCTTCTTACAATTAATTACACTTATCTCTGCAAGTTCTCGACACACAATATGCACAAAGCCGAGTTGATCACACAAATCCAACTACTAACTCCCCGTTTTACTCCGCCTAGATACTTATTTATACATTACAAAATGGGCCTAAACATCGGTAAACCCATGGGCCGACATCCCCATAACTGTTACATAAGCCCAAAACCCAAAAATCCCTAATAAGGGGCCGAGACCTCGTGATATCCTCTTCGACTTGCGCTCCACCTTCGATAGCCTGTTGAGGTCCCAAAAATAGGTCAAACATGACCAAGGATCCTCAAAACTTGGTCAAGGGCCAACACCATAGACTTCCATTCTGGTCCCTGAATAATATCTTATGCATCATTCTTTAAGATATACTGGTATTCTTCTATTATTGCATCTTGCCATCCATGTTCTCTTGTTTCTTTCTCGGGATGTGCCTTGAGAGGCTTGTATGTTTCTCTGCCTCTTGTAGTGTGAGTCTAGGTAGGACTTTTATGCCCTACTGCAATATCTCCGAACATATCAACTAGAGCAACTAGATCAACTGGAATAATGTCTGTATCCCTCTGAATTGTTGAAGGGGGAGAAGGTATTGTCTTACTGTTAATCTCCATATGAGATTCTTTGGATCTTTGAAAGACTATCTCTTCTTCAAGGACAACATCTCTGCTTGTCTCAATCTTTCTCTGACTAGGGATGTCGATCTAGAATGTCTTTGAAGATTCACTGTATTCTTTCTTTCTAAAGGATCTAGCTTGAACTTCTTCTCTTTGGGTACATGAAAATACATTGGGCACCCAAATAACCTGAAGTGTTCAATCTCAGGCTTCATTCCGGTGAAGAATTCTTTGGGACTTATGTTTTCAAAGTCTGGTGAAGACTTTTGTTCTGAACATATATAGTGTCATGCATGCTTTATGCCCATAGAATCATAGAAGGATTATGATCATGTGTTATTTCTTTGGTTTCCCCAATGATGGTTCTATTATTCCTCTTTCTCAAATAGTTTCAACCCCCTCTAAGTCAAGTGGATCCCTCTGAAGGATAAACATATTCCTTTGATCTTAACCTGTCGGGAACAAGAAAACAAGAGGAACCAAAACAAGAATATCTCCTAAAGGAGAATAATGAGTGCATTCCTAGAATCAAAACAATTTAGGATTGTTGTCAAAGATACAACACCTACTTGTAATGTAGAAAACTTTAGAAATATAGGTGAGAGGAATGACAATTACAATAATAAAACCTAGAGTCTTCACTTCCAATGTGTTGTTCCTCTGAATTCACTGAGATCCCTCTGGATCCAAGACTTCATCAAAAGGTTCATTCATCCTGCAGTTACCCTCATGTTAATGATACAAATAATATATATATATACATGTGCATACCTGAGGGTGTTGATTATGATTTCTCTAATGGCACATGGTTGATCTCTGTCCTCTGACATCTTCATGAAGGAGGTATGTCACAATGACATCTTTTTGTATCACCCACAATAAGTCTTCCTTTGAATTCTTTTCTTCCAGGAACTGATTTTTCTTGAATCATCAAGCTTTCCTCCCATTATGATTTTGCTCATTTTTGAATTCTTTACAAACCCTTGTCAACTTGGCTAGTAAACCTAATGGTTTTTCTAGGCTAGAAATTTTAGGTTTAGTTGGACTTATGGCTGCCAAAAATAAGCCTTTGAAATATAGGAGAACATTGGTGAGCTGAAGAGCTCCTTCAAGGAATTTCAAAAACCCTATTTCTAAAGTTTTTGCAGAAATTAGTGAAACCCTAGAAACCCTAGGGACAAAAAGTCAAAATGCTCATAAATGCAATATGAAGCTTGATGGAGGTGCGCTGAAGGAGGTCGTACACTCCTATGGTAATTTTATCCCCAACGTCCAAGTTCCAAGTGCTGAAACACTCAAAAGAAGAGGGTCGTATGGATTTTCTAGAAACCCTAGGAGGGTCGAACGGTTCTGCAGAAGAGGAGGGATGACTGGTAAAAGCTTGCAGCTTGTGCAATGGGTTCTTCAAGACCTATGCTCTGATACCATGTTGATTTTTCATAACATAGGTTAAGCATGAAGTTCATTCTATTTTTAGCATTTTACTTAACCATAAACAATAATGTTGCAGCGACCAAGATCACAAGAAGAAACACCATGCACAAGAACACAAGAAATATCTTGGGAAACCCTTCTCAACAAGGGAAGAAAACATAGCCAAATCCTTTGTTATATTCTTCAAGAGAAAAACTTTCACTACCAATAAGACCTAGCACACAAGAGGGTGCTCAAACCCTAGAAGACTAGTGCCCAAGAGAGGTGCACACTTTTCCCAAGAAGGTGTACTTGCTGACATTTCCAAACACACACAAAAGATATATTTTCTCAAAGGGGAATTTACCTTTACTTATACTAACCTGAACCTATCAATAGAAGTGTCTATTTGCACAACAGGGCTGACCTCACTAGCTTATAATATAATTAATATTAACCATATTAATTATCGTTTACATTAATTACTAATCACATTAAGGTGGGACCGACCTATTCCCTTTACATTACAATTAGGGTTACAGGAAGGTTTGACTCTTGAAAAATATAGAAAGGGATATGATACACCCAAGAGTTCTCATCTACTATGGGCACATCCATAGGGATGTCCATATATCTAGCTCATTGCATTACGTAGAAGAACTAGATATTCAGATGTTCACATGTGCTCATCCATAGGAATGTCCACTCTACATATATTCTTTCCCACTACCTCACACAAGATAGTCATCTAGAGTTTCTCATCAACTTTGTTGCTCAGAGGAGGCTAATACATCATCTTCATTTTTGTTCACATGACGATGCACCCAACACTTTGGGATTTCACACGTTCACCTTGTGCCCAGCCATAGGCACATCTAACTCAACAAATTGCCTTTCCCACTGGATAATCATCTGGAGTTCTTCTCAACTCTCTGAATGGAGGAGGTCATCTCTACGTTCCAACTCTGTCTCAGGAAGGAACCACATACCATTCTTAGGGGATTTTTCTCAGGCTTGTAAGCTGGATAAAGACTCACATAGATGCAATGATCCACATCTCACAGGTTTGTAAGCTGGATAATGTCTCGCACAGCTGAAATCATCAACACGTACTACCTTGGTAAGTGATGAAATATTCGCTTGGTGGTCTGGTAAATCCCAAAGGAAATGATGGCTAGTTGGAAAGGATCACATGTAGCTCTAGACAGAGCTAGGAAAGGATTCACCTTAAAAGTTTCACCATGCCAATAACATATGTTCTCCTCTCCGACTTACTCACGACATTTATGCCATAAGAAAATGATCTATATTAAAAGGAGTGCAAAGTCTAAGAGGGTATCCAGATAACTACGCTGGGGATATGAACACTTGCTGGCAGCAGAGCAAGGTCTATGATGTTGGGGTGACTTCGTCGGGACTATGGACCCTCGCTAGTAGAGAAGAGACACCGTAGCAAGGGAATAATGATAACTAAAAAATGGCCTCAATCCAGTGGATGCCTTGCCTGACTCTTGTTAAAGAAGAGCATGGGTCATGGTAAAGAGGAACAAAGGTGGAAAAAGGGATGAACTCCATAGGTGGATCCTGATTCACGAATCTTGGGAAGTTGTGTACGTATTGATATGATAGTATTTGTTGAAAGAGAATCCATATAGTTTCTCAATCATCTATTTGCACTATCTAAGTTCGAAGGAAGGAGCAGAGATTATGTTTTATCCCATAGAATCTCCATTTGTTGAGAACTCAACACACTCCAAAAGTATTTGCGAAATATTTTTCTTTTTGGGTACCACTTTTCATTTTTCTAAGTCAGAGTCTGTATCATGGATGAATGGATTTTGTTTCTTTTATGTCATTAAAACATATCATCGACCATTTTGTTTGGTTTTGATGGATTGATTTTTTCTCTAAGTAACAATGCATGATAGGCCCGAATGGTGCATGATTTAAAAAATTTAACAATCATTGATCGGTAAAATTTGGCCTATAATATAGTATTTTAACATCATCGATACCCTTCGACATCAACAGAATTCAAGATATTAAACTGCATAAATTTTCAGTTTAACGCTTTGTCGGTCGTTGATCACCTATTTTCATTATGACGTCGGCGTCGGTAGAACATTGTGCAGAAACCAGATTTATGTCTAAAGGAAATCACCGATTCTAAAGGAATGTTTCCCACAAAAAGTTCGAAATCAAATGCCATGTGTATTTTCCATGTGAGTAGTTCGTACAATGTGACCTGTTTTCCCTACGCCATCTCTTGATGTTCCCCGTGTCATGTCCATATCTCCAAGTCAACATTTCCACGTCTGCATTGTATGGAGTTTTGGGTTTTCATCAGAGCTTTCGGCTAAAGGTATCAACGAAAAATGAAACATTTTAAGAAAACCGCCAATGCTGATCCACTCATTTTCTATCAACAGACTGATAGGAAATAATACAACGTGGTTTTTCATCGAACCTTCCACATTCTACATCGGTAATCCTGGCCACTCTACGCTTTGTTTCCATTTCAAGACCCTTCTTTTTTCCCCCGACGCCGATCATACCAATGTTGAAAATATGAGAAGGCTTGATAGTTTGATGGGATACTTTTGACAAGGATGAGATCGGATTTTGTTATTTAAGAGGGAATTAACGTTTCTCTTAGCCCATATTACTATCCCACACGCCGACCAAACAGTAGAAGTCTGAATCTGTCAATGAACTATGAAGTAACCTTTTGGGCCCTTCGTTTTTGGATTGGAAGCTGTGCAAGAAGGATTATAGTCCTAGTTTTTGTTTAGCACGAGTTGTGCAAGCTACGAAATAAGATCGACAATGAAAAGAGGAAAAGTAACAAAAATCGGTTTTGGAAAAGAAAAGTGCAACGCTAGCACGGAAAAAGTAGTTGCAACAAAACAAGAAAGCATGCGAACCCAAAGCCAGAAGACCCTACTCAGCTTATATATATGAGATGTATATGATTGTAAAGGGGTTCAGGTTGTTCTCGGGTCATTGTTGTTTCTCTAGTCCGAAGGGGTATGCTTAGTAGTTAGATTTTAGTTTTTCTACAATTTCTATAAATTCAGTTAATAAAGTCAACGTGTGTAGCATTGCGTCGCGACATGTAGTTCATTTATTTTTATGTTTAAGTGTTGTTTGATGCAGAAATGCTTACTTAACAACATCGGATCACAAGCGTCAAGAACCTATTAATGCCACTCATTAATATGATGGGGACCCCTTCATGGTTGGAGGGAGAGAAAATATGAACGGAATATGAGTCCATGTGCCACACAAACCTAGTCTAGTCGCAACCTTTATTACTACTACGGTACCTCGTCTAAATTCGGTTAAGTTATAAAGTTGCGATATGCGAAGATGCCATCAATATTCGCGCCAAGATTATCATCCGTCAAATGGTAAGGTCTAAAATCAACCACATCTCTGTCCAACTTTCATAGTAAATGCCCGAATTGCCCAATAGGGTTTACCCCGTTAGCGAGTTCCATGGTACAACTCAGATACAAGTTGTGTCTATAGGGTAATGATAAACAACAATTATTACTGAACTTGCTAGCTAATCCCAAGTATAAGGCTCTGAGAACTCGTGGTAAGATGCATTGTTTCATAGAAAGCACTTAGATATTTATGAATTCTGTAGAGTGATAAAGCCTTTGTAATCCCTCGACCCTTAGTCATGATCCCCAATCCTTGTTTCATCGCAGAATTTGTTGATATTTTAGACTCACAATGCTGAGAGCTACATGGAGCCGAAGCACCATTTCCAAGGATGCAATACCAGATGAGACCTGCGACCCCCGAGTTGAGGTTGTGGGTGATCTCAAGGGGAAGGTGGAGCAAGTCAAGCTCCTCGACCTCAACTTAACATACCAAGTCTTGTTCCCTCAAATGAATATAGACGTTTTATGGAGTATCGCTCCAGACAAGTTGGGAGGCATGCATTTTCTACCAAAGCCTGAATTTATTAATTTGTTAAACTCAACCATCATGAACCTTAGGGACTTACTAGTGTTTGACATCACTGGTGAAGTTTCCAGGTGTACCAAGTTCCTAATCAACAAGGTGCATGAAAAAAGTCTGTGGTTGGATAGGAGATATCCAATCCACACAGAATACATCCACCAAATCACTGGAATATCCCTCGAGGGAAAGAACGTGTCCAAAGGATTCTAGGGTCCCAGCAAGCATGGTAAGAAGAAAGGGGAGCCCAACCTATATGAGAGGTTCCACACATAGAGGGGGAGCGCACAACCAAGATCGACCCCATACTACCTAAGACGGTTAGTACTGGTTGCTACATCATAGCTATCAAAGTCATGAGGTCCTACTACAAGGGAGCATGCACACTAGATGCTTTATCAGTGGCAAATTTTTGTGCCAATGGCGCTGTCTTCAACTGGTGAAACTACCTATTGGAGGAACTACTCATGGCCTATGAGGAATCCTAGGAGAAAGGTGGTACCTTCACCTATGAATACCTATTGCTTGCATTTGCAATGCTCAAGTGGACACCACCCATTGGAATACCGTTGGCGCTAGTAGATAAGGGGCACCTATCAAAATTTTTTGAGCCCTAGCATTCAAGGGAAGACTCGGAGAACACCGCTTTCGACAACACGATGTTCTCCAAGTGGTACAATAAGCACAAACTGGAAATAGTTCAGGAGAGGCTTGTTGAAGCCTGGTCAAAAATATAGAAGTTCACACCCCAAATGCCAAAAGCCAGTGATGCAGGAGAGTTAGAGCATCAGATTGAATTACTCCAAGGAGAATGGTCACAATTATCCATTCGTGCAGAGCATATGGAAGTGAATTTGTGGCAGATTCAACAAGAAGAAGAGAAGAAGCCTCAGAAGCTGCAGGAGTAGATGGAGAAAATAGTGCCAGAAGGAAACAATGCTTGAGAAGCACTACACAAGCGCACAGCTGAGTGCAAACAGATATTCTGAGAATTTAGCGATTGGATGGGCATCATCGCTAGGCGCAACCAGACTTTGGAAGACATGCACTCAAGAATCCATTTTTTGAATGAGGAAGTTACGACTACTATGGATCCGTTGGAGCAACAACAAAAGTTTGATCAAATTCAGTAGGTGGACAATGAGCTGAACGCCCTTTTTGAGGCATAATCCATAGCCAAGAAGGAGTTGATATACTTTCTACCTTTAATTCAGACAATATACATGAAAATGCATCAGGTCTATGCAACAACAGAATCTGAATGGAACTCTTTGGTCGCATCTAAGCCCAAGGAGTGTATCACAGATGCGACCCAACAATTTGTCGTCAAGGCCTCCTTGCCAAGAAATGGCAGAATAATGTTGGGAGATTTCAGGAAGTCAAGAAGTGGGCCTTAGAGTTGGTCCCATAGTTGGGCCCTTTGTTTGAAGAGGTAGAGAAAGAGAAAGCACAATCAGAAGAGGACATTAAAGAGGAAAAGGAGGACAAGGGAAAGCAACAATTACTCCTAGAAGTTGCGAAAGAGCCAAGTACTTGACTCGAGGGCGAGTCAAGGCTTGTGGCCAGAGCCTATTGGACCCTTATTTTTTGGATTGGAAGCTGCACAAGAAGGATTATAGCCCCAATTTTGGTTTAGCATGAGTTGCGAAAGCTATAGAAGTAGTTGGATAGCGGAGTGAGGAAAAGTAACATAAATCAGTTGTGGACAATGATAGTGCAATGCTATCAAGGAAAAAGTACTTGCAACAAAAAAAGAAATCATGTGAGCACAAAGCCAGAAGACCCTACTCATCTTATATATATGAGATGTATACAATTGTAAATGGGTTCGAGTTGTTCTCGGGGTTATTATTGTTGTTCTTGTTCTCGAGTTGTTGTTATTGTCTATTGTTGATAGGTTGGGTTTTAGTTGAGAAAAGGTTCTATAAATGTAATCTGTATACATCTTTGGGTAAATAGAGCTCTACAACATGAGTTTAGAGCTTGAAGTCTGTAACAGAGCATTATTTTGTATCACTGAGGCTGTATCTGATAAGTTCTGATGATAATATATAAATAAGAATCCAAAATTTTGAAATATGTTACATCATTATGTGTTTATGCTTGTGCTTTGTATCTTCATAGTACTTCTTTATACTTTATAAGCTCCATATGATGTTTCTATGTATGAATTATTTTCGCAAATTAAGTGTCTTTAGTCCCTATATGTATGAGCTCAGATATGTTGTATATTTAGCATGTCTTGTGCAAGATCATGGTGAATCTTGAAGGTTTTGGGAACCCACCTAAGTATTCTCCTTGCCCTTCCCTATCCTTCTGTCTTGGTTGTGCTTCGGGTGAGACTTCTTCTCTTCGTAGGAGATGAAAATGCTAGCGCTCTAGACTACAAGCTACCATTTGCTGGTAACCTGAGAAGGACCCTAGTATGATCAATTCCACACCAACATAATCCACTCTTGCGTCGCTAGTTTGCATTGCATTTAATCCCGAACGTGGTTCATTTTTAGTCATGGATAATGCAGGGCACATTTACAACCTTGAATTTAAGAACTTATTCGACAAGGTAAGTATGCTCTTCATTTAAATTACAAAGACATATTCAAACACATCATTCTGTGCACAAATATTTTATTCCCCGGAGAAGTCGAAGGAGCGAGAGAGCATGTCAAAGAGATTTCAACTGATCTTTAACTCTAAACCAGGTTAATCTTGTGCAAGGAAGAGGCATGCATTGTATTCATCATTTATACATTTGCAATTGCATGCATAATACTTTTAGAGGTTGGTATCTCCCTCTGTCTGTTTGTAGAAAATTTCTCCAAGAAAGACGACAACCAGGCGCTCACCAAGGATGCCCAAACTAAAGGAACCAGAGGTCGGGGAAGGATCTACGTCGAGTGCTACAATAGAGTTGGATTTCTCCTCAAAGATGGAATTGATTATCTGCACATCCACCAAGAAGCAGTTTATCCATCCTTTGGTGTTCGATGACACAAAAGCGACCACAGGGTCTAAAGTGGTGCTCCCGCAGTGAGGCGACCTATAAAAAAAAATTAGTCAGGAGGAATACCCTGATTTCATGCCTCATAGCAATCTATATGTCCGAACATTGGATGATGAGGTGTTTCCAAACATTCGTAGGTCAAATCTGCATAGGGTGACTAGCCAGACCCCAGTTCTACCCTGCATCGAGATCTTAGGATGGATAATTCACCATGCGAACATGATGAATTTCACCATCAACAATGAAAAGGGTGAGTATGTTGGTGTTTTCCTTCCGAAGGAGGTTTAGAAGTACTAAAAACTTAGATAGCCGGAGGAAAGGCTAAACACATACTTCATGGTCAAGTTCTACGAGGTTCATGATACCATCTGATTTCTAGCCTCATGGTGGAAATAAGACAAGAAATTCAAAAATAGGAGCATTGGATGGTACAACACAGTAAATCTCCAAGAGCCATACATGTATCTGATGGCGTTAATCTCTCAGTTATATGGAGAAAAGGATTGCTCCAAATTTTTAGAGGCATGGATGACCTTAGCATCCACAATGGAAATTTCAGGGAGTAGCTTCAATTGGGGAGCCATTATCTCCAAGAAGATCAGTATAAATATTTCAAAGGCTCAGACACCAAAGGAAGGAGAGGTTCCGACCTTCTACATGGAATCCTACTTACTGGATTTAATTTGCACAAGGAACATGTTTGCACGTATGAATTTGAGCTGGCATATTTCTGAATTTCCTATACATGTCTATTTCAACATATTGTGGGAAAATAGATACAAGAGATCATATGCTTTAATATGCAATGATTTTTTAGACAGGGTTTACTTTATTATCTTTAGAAAAGAGTGCCATTGGATTTTGGTGGCGACAAAGAAGATGATAGAAAAATTTGGCCACTAGTGTTTTGAAGAAACTAGCACTTATATTAGAGTGTTTGAAGCTACTGACACACCCCACCTTCTCCCTGTTCATGTCCTAGATCGCCTCATTTTGGGGGATATTTTCTACCAGACCATCTTGCAAGGCTACAATGTCTCCCTGGTTAAAGAAGAGAAGAGATATTTCATTCCCTATGGTTTCCACATAGGATTTTACATGGTTAGAGACACTGTGCATGCGAAACAGGAGGGGTTGAATAAACTTGAGTACCTATTTCATATAGGTCACTTTCACAAGAATAATCCCAAGGGATTAGTTCCCCAACACATGATGCAAGTATCTTCCTATTGGTTGTATGCTCATGATAATTTTGAAGACAAAATATTCATGCAAGGCACCCAGGTCTGGGAGGAAGTACTGGAAAGAAGGGCCATCCTGAATATGACTAAGTTCAAAGCAACATCCCTGGATGAGCAGGTTGAGACAATAAAGAACATAATTGAAGAAGATCTTAGGGTAAGACATGAAAGAAGAAAATTAGAAGCGACAGAGGAACAAAGGAGGGGGATGTTGTTACTGGAAGAAGACCAAATATCCATACAAAGGGAAGAACAAGATTGCCCACTTAACCCTTTGATTGAACTGCTGAGGATTACCCCGATCAACATTAATGACCAGGATGTAGAGACAAATGGCTCAAGTTCCACCCCACCAATAGAAATTGTCAATCAAGAAGAATGTGTTCATGTGAGATCCCCCATAACAACTGCAATTCAACAAAGGCCAGCAGAAGTATCAAGTGGAACATGGGTTCCAACCATTCTTGTGGACCTAATCACTATATATGATGATGATGAAGGCTTAGAGGTTTCACAAATATCTTTGGCTGTAATCACCTAGGAGGAAATCCCAGCCGAAGTATCTTCTCTGGCTCCCGATGAAATTGTACCAGAACCTCCGGAGGGCATCTAGGATGCCAAAATCACTACTAATGCTTAATTTATTATTTCACTTGAAAGAAACCCAACAGGAGAGACTCAACCTCATGGTGCCAGCTCCAAATATGACATGGACATGGGTGAACAAGGAGGAACAATGAAGCTACCAGAAATTGGCACCCCACCAACTGAGCCTTCAATCAATACTGATCTTCCACCTACTCCCTCATCTAGAGTGAAAACATAGCTAATAATTAAATCCAGGCAAGATGACCAGCCTATAGAGAATCCAAGAAACTCTCTTGCCGAGGAGACGAGGGGGGCCAGCCATGAAACATAATAAGAACCAACACGAGAAGATACCATGGATCATCTCTACACACCATGAAACCTAGCAAATACATTGTCCTCATGAGATCAATAGATTCTAGAGCCTGTAGATGAAATCATTGACATGCAGGCCATTTCTTATGACAAGAAGAGAAAATTCATGATGACAAGGACGGTCAAGAAAAGAAAACTCACCTTGGATAGCACTTTGTTTATAACCAAGGAAGAAACATTATTTGACACAGAGCATGCTAAGATGACCGAACTCATTGGAGATGGAATGACCATAACAGATGCCACACTTGACAGATAAAAGAAGGACGAAGAGGAGGAAGCCTCCATGAGAAAATAATTGGATCATCTTCATCATCAGGAAGAGTACTACCAGAACTACTCTTAAAGAGAAAGTTTCAAGAAATATATGGGAAATTCAAAAGAGAAAGAGACCTCTTCACCGCTCGAGTAGCCGATCTTCAAGAAGATACTTTAATAGGGATGGATACCTACAAATATATGCATTGAAGGTTTGAAAAGACACATCAGGCCTTAGAACAAATCGAATACATCAGTGAAATAAAGAAGGGTCGTGATTCAAAGGAGCATGGTATTTGAGTGTTGATGGATAGTAGCATCGCTCTAATACAAAAAGCAACCAAACACTGGTTGTCTATGGTCCAATATCCTTAGTGAAAAATGAAAGAAAGGTGGGCAGAATGCGAGAAAAGATGGGAGAAAATGAACCGGGAAATAAGGGGCATTAATTTTCTAGAGTTTGATCCACCGAAGGATTTCACTGAGTTACAAGATATTTTTAAACAACATGAAGAGTAAGACCTAGAATGGGAAACAAATATTTCATAGACTTCAATCATGATCCTAGGTCTAGAGAGGAAGTTCCTGGAACCTATGATCAAATCTCTCGGAGTCTTATAACGCTTAAGTGTCAAATTGAGGAAGTACAAAGAGAGGGAAGTAAATATAAATGAAGTCCTCTCCACCCTGATGGATCATCATATGTTCCCATATGAAAACACATGCAAAGAACTCTTCTTCAAGTGGTTGGAATATGATAGAAATAATCCACTGCAGTGAAAGGATCAGATGATCTTAGGAGAAAAAAGAGATAAAATTTTCCATGTGTCATTTTGTTTCACTTAACATGAGTTTTATTAGTGATTTTTAGCTTAGTGATTCTTTATAAATAGGGAGATCGACCTCGTGTTTAGGGTTGATGGTTTTGGAGAGAAAGAATTTTATGAAATTTTGTAATAGAACAATTTCTATGCAAGTTTATTTTAGTGAAAAAGATCTGTTTAGAACCAAAGACACTTCTATCATCTAAGGTGTTGATGTGTTTAGACTGAGGAGCATTATCTCTGTCTTCCGATTCAATATTTGTTTCCTTGTTCAGTAAGAGTTGATGTGCCTGTATTTAAATTTATCTTATGATGTTGTAACGGTTCTTTTATTCTAATTGGTGACTAGAAATCGATTGTGTTAACCTGTGATTGATAATAGAGTATTGGAAATTACTTTTCTTGGACTAACGTCTTATCACATGTATGTTTCTTTTCTTCAACTATTATCTCAGACAATGTTGAATGTCCACTAATTAAAATGGTATTAATTCTAGTTTGAAGTTGTTTAGATATTCTTCGTTTGCATGCTAGGGTAAAGGTGATCCTAAACCCAACCTTCCTCCAAAACACATAGTTAGATTCTCTCTGTCATCTAGTCTAGAGTTTTATCTTCCTTTTGTTATAACGTTAGAAAAAAAAACAAAAAGAGAACTGTCTAGCCTGAGGAGAAGGATTAATAGAAAATACATATCTATCAATTACAACTAAAACCCATCAATAAACCCAACTAGATCAAGAATATGGAGAACCTTACCACTCATAAAACACTTACGAGTCTAATTGGGCCTCTTTGGAGGGTTTGGTTCTTGCTATTGAGTTAAAGGGATCTCAGATCCCTCAACAAATTGTTAGGGGTTTTATATGATAAATCAATGTAAATATTTATAATATATATGGTTATTTTGTACTTAGAACATATATGTCCAATATATATCCATTTTATCATTACATATACATTAATAATAAAAGGGGTCCAAACCATGGTATTACATTACTTCCCCCCTTTGAAATAACATCATCCTCAATATTCTTCTTTCTTTTCTTTTCAATAATGAAATCCATGCCTTCATTCTTTAGTTGTTCTTGCAATTCCATCCTCTTCCTTGCAATCTTGCATAGTTGTTGGCTATATCATACGCAATGCATCCACATTGGCTTTTCACTTCCTTTGGTAACCTTTCGGGTCTCACCATATCAATGTGTACCTATTTCAATCATCAAGAGAAACATTTTTATAGCCATTTATATGTAGAAATTATATTGTCCATAGGAATGATTCTAATTCGTACATTAAGCATATGTATTAATATCAAAAAATAAACTATGCAATCAACCCAATACTTATATGTATAAATATTTATTTTTTTCAGAAGGGTGCCACATGTTAGATTTTATCTCAATATCATTCCTAATAAATCCTCCTTGATCCTCGTAAACATGCCACATGAATCTCTCATAGAAAATTCCTTTAATTTACCTCTTCCTTCCAACACTCACCCTTGCAAGCTCAATCATCCCCTTCTCTACTAAATAGTCCCTTTGTTGATCCATCTTGCCAAGTCTTTCACATGCAATAAGAATGACAAGTTATAGAGTATTACTACTATGAATCCCACTGGAAGCCTCTAATAAATCAATAACTTATGGCTATCATATGGTTCTAGTGTCATTATAGTGGCTTCCTCCTCAGGCTTCCTAGCTTGCAATGGTAATCAATTTCCCTTACTAGTTAGATCCATCATGCACCTATGTATTTATCATAAACATACAAATATTATGAGTCATATCTCTATCTATCAACCAACTTTTGGAGAAAAAAAATATTAAAGCGATTAGATTCCAAATAAAATAGGAAGTTCCAAATATACTTAGTTTTAAATTGTGTGGGTAATAGTCACTATCTTTTCTATAGATTAATTTCACTGTAATATCCAAGACATTCCTTTCTATAACTTTGTTCTCCTCACAACACTTTCATTTCATCTAATAAAACATGACTACTTATTCCTACAGTCCTTTCACTACATCCACAATAGCTTTATGAAATGATCTCATAAATATTAGATTCCAATAATTCTATCACCTTAAAGTTGTTAACATATTATCTACAACAAGATATGACACAAACATGCATTCACATGATGCAATCAAATATATATTCCATTGTATATGTGTGCACAACCATAAGACTTTCACAATCTACTTATGCACATCCACTCAATGCATCCTTGCATTGAGTAAGGAATACCATATTATTATGTCATGCATTCCATTATGATGAGTTGGAATGCTTAGCCAATTCCTTCACATATCATCCATCCACCTCCCCAATACATTCTCAATCATTTAGACATCTTCCTCTTCGTCCCAACACAACACCAATAATATAACCTTTGTCTTCTAAACAAAACATCAAGTGTACTTATAGAAGGCCTTTCCTTTCTCTATTCAATAGTCCCCCAAGAAACCATTCCCTCTAATGGTTCCTTCATTGTTGACAAAAAGGTTACAGTCGAGGACACTGACATAGGTACGAACACCATTGGACACTTATGCAATTCTATGGCCTTTCCATATCCAACAACACTAGGGACTCACAAATGGATATATAACATGGCATCCACTTCCTCTTGCATGAGCTCAAGTGCTAAATTTCCTTGGTTATTACCTCATAATCAGGTCAACAGAACATAACATTTATCCCATATGAATGTATTAAAAAGGCTTAACAACCTATATAGGTCCAAGGGTTTTTTATTATACATTAATCCACTTAGGTATTATTCACACAAATGCATTCAATAACATAGGCTTATCAACATAGGATATAAAATCATGATTGAATGAATTCTGACCTAAATTCCCTTTAGCATTGATATGACCCTAAGGGGGTCATATATGGGGTTAAATGTATATGATATGATCCCAAGGGGGGAATATACAGGTTTAAATGTATATGTAATGGAGTAAATGTATATTTAATAGTGATCGTACTAATAAAGGGGGCACATGCGAAATATGTGAATAAGTATATATAGAGATCATTTAGTCATTATTGAGGGAACATGTGAATTGGATGTATGTGTGTATTGGTGTATTTGGATGAGGTTCTCTTATCCTTTAAGGAGTTATTGTGTAACTCATATCTCTTATCTATATTGGATTTGTGCTCCATCCTCACATTGGTGTACATGATGTGTACTCTAGTTTCTTATGATATTTTAAGGTTGTGGTTCATAACATTTGGTTTCAGAGCATACAATTATAAGGTTTTTCAATTGGCATTTTTTCTATAAATTTTTTCAGTGAAGTTTCAAATTGTGCAATTTTTAGGACCATGAGGAGACATAGTGAAATACTTGTGGTAAAACATTTATGTTTTGGTTTGCTATACTTTCTAAGATATATTCTGTGGAAGTTAGGGATTTTTACTACTATTTAGAGGAGGTTCTCCTATTAGTTAAGGAGTTATTGTGTAACCCACCTTTATTATCTATCTTGGAGTTGGGATCCATGCTCACATTGGTTTACATGGTGTGTGCATGGTGCGTACTATGGTTTCTTATGTTATTTTAATGTTTTGGTTCATAACAAACACATATGAAATATGATCATACTAAATCCATATCTATATGGTTGCATCAACATCTCTAATTTTACATCACCAATTGATGTCTTATGGAAGATCACATAATCCTTTCACCAACGTGTTGATTAACACGTTCTTGTTATTATTACTTCTTCACAACGTTGACTATTATTGGAAAATTGGTTGTCATTGATGTCAACCCTAGAAGAATTCTAGAAGCCCTTATAAGTGATGGGTTTATTTGAAGGATTCTCCAAAGTGGTACCCTTATGGCATAGCTCTAAGCATGGCCTTCACATAAATACTCTTTGTAAAAAACTACAAGAATCCTTGGTTCTTAAGAAAATAATTTACAATGTATAGTCAAGAAGCCCTGAAGATATGGTAAAAAATCCCTAGAGGTGTGGTCACAAAGCCCAGAGTTGATTGAAGAAGGAGGGTATGAAGGACATTGAAAATGAATGTAAAACCTCATTGAATTTATAGTCCTCGTCAAGCCATTTCCAATGGTAGGTGGCATGCTATGTGATTCCTCACGGTTGCGGAGATATCCCCTCTTAAAGATGAAGCCCTGAAAGCAAGTGAAGAGGCCCCATATCTAAGGACAAGAAATTATAAGTCGGCCCCAAAATTAATTAAAGGAGAAAAACAGTTACACACAAGAAGTTATAGGTCGGCCCTAAATTCAAGTAAAGTAGGTAAATGAAAAAGTATAAATGTCGATAAAGAGCCTCCCATTTTGATCAAGCAAGTTTCATAAAACAAGTGTGTGATCTTTTTGTGCAAGTCAAGTAGTTCGATCATGTGAAGGATGGATTTTTTGGAATTGGAGATGTGAAAAGGGTTTTTTGGAAACCCTATTTGAGAAGACCCTCACGGGTCAGGTATAGGATGTCCCTCGAGGACCCCATAGGTTGCACAAGACTTGTCATGTGAGGCCCCACCTGTTTCCAGGTCTGCTCCCATGAGGTTGAGGAAAATTTTGAAGAAGGTGTTATTCTCTTGATGCTGAAGTTAAGGAAGGTTTGATGATCTATGATCTTATGCACCGGGTTTTCAAATGTTAAAAGGCATGTTTTTCTATATGTTTTGAGGCTTGTATCTTGGAAGTTTTGGTATATGCTTGAGGCATATATCAGAGATTATGGCATGTGCTTTGAGGCATATCTTGGAGGTTATGGTATATGCTTGAGGCATATCTTGGAGGATAAGGCATATGCATTGAGTCATATCTTGGATGGTTTGACATATGCTTAAGGCATGTTTTGGCACATTCTTGAGGCTTCTATCTTGGATACTTTGTCACATGGTTTGAGGTATATCTTGGATATTTTGGGATATGGTTGAGGCATATATTGGAACATGATTTGATGCATATCATTATGATTTTGAGCACTTGATTTGGAGGATATTCGTGGTGATCTTGGAATAAGATTTATATGGTTGAACCAGTTTTGATGATGATGATGTATCAATATCAGTGACAATAACAATGACAGGTTTATTCTCTTATTTTTAATTTCAAAAGGAAGGAAGGGGAAAGGAAAGGGGGTTGGAGCCTCCTTCCAGTTAGTGATGGAAAATCTATGGAGTTGGAGATTCCTTCAGGTTGAAGCCTGTAAAATAGGGAGTTGGAGCCTCCTTCCAGTTGGAGCTGGGGAATCTAGAGAGTTGTATATTCCTTAAGGCTGGAGCTTGTAAACTAGGGGGTTGGAGCCTCCTTCCAGTTGGAGCTGAAGAATTTAGGGAGTTGTAGCTTCCTTCAGGTTGGAGCCTGTAAATAGGGGGTTGGTTCCTCCTTCGATTTTGTGCTGGAGAATATTCAAAGTTGGTGCTTCTTGTGGATATAATATTCAATATATATATTAAAAAGCATTCCATGGATTTCTCCTATTTGGGTTTCCACGTAAAATTTGTGTGTACTGTGTATATGTGGTTATATGTTTATGATATCTTGAATGAAATCATAAGTGATAGATTGTTGATGAATTAATTTTTATATTTTATGGTTAAAAACGGTAAAAAGTGCTCAATATTGATTCACCCCACCCCCTATCAGTATTAGTGAATATTCCAACAATTGGTATTGTTATCACACAATCTATACTTGCCCAAGCCTAAAGGAAAGTAAGCCTAGATTAACATAACACATAGGTAACCCTATCATTGCCACCCCAATAGGGTACCTCTTTCTCTTTAGGAGGAGGAAAACCTCACTCCAAGGGAGACGTCCCATGACCTAGTTGATTGATTAAGGGAAAAACGATACGGTGAAAACCCACCCCTCTCTCTAGGTAACTCAAGAGAAGAAATCACTTTGGTGAAGTTGAAAGGGACAAGGGAAAATGAAAATGGGTTTGTATCTTCCCTTTATCAATGAAACATCAAACGTTAGTAGAAACAGTTATAATCAATGACTTCTTAAACAAATTATGTGCTTCCTGAACAAGTTACTATATAATGAAAGTGAGATCATAGTAGCATCAATGTATCTTGAAAGGTGCAAGTTATGATGACAAGGAAGAGATACAATAGTCTTGGAAACTTGATAATGGTTTGTCACTCACACTTTTCAAGATAATTACAAGTCAATGCATGACTTAAATGGATGTCCAAACATATATAACACCATTAATTAATGATGATGACAACAATGAAACAACTTAAAAAAAGTACTATAATAAAGCAATAAGACACTACTTGAATATCCAATTATTATAGTTTTCTTAGTACAAATGCCCAATGGTTTTATGGATGATTTTAGGAATGTTAAGGACTGCAACAATGGTTGTAACAACAACTATGACAACAATAACAACTTCAGAATTTGCACTCTAAAAGGCAATTAAACATATACATTGACACTTATTGATAGTACCTTGCCTTATAGAATTTATGGGATGACTTAGATGGTTAGTAGGCTAATATAAGATGCAAAATGATAGTTGTAGCAATGATTATGACATCAAAAAATTAGTTGTTAGTATTTCTAGACTAGGTTAGCAAATTAGTAGAGTATGAAGTGAAAGAGTTTGAGTTGAGTCTTGTCAAGAAGTAAGAGAAGAGGACTAGTGACTTCAAGGGTAATGGAGTCAAGGAGGATGACTTCTTCTAAGACTGTAAATTAATGATGATGATGCACAAAAGTTTAAGAGGGAAAAAAACATAGGAGAAGTAGTAACTTAAGTCCTCCTAGTATTTGACCTCAAGAGACAAGATGCTAGGGTGAAGGAAATTCTAGGCCCTACCACCTTGCTCTCCTTAGCCTTTTTATGGAGTAAAACATATGCAACAATAACTAAGTCCAAACCCTTAGAGTGCTAGAAATTTAGGGCTCTAGGGTTTCACTAGTTACTAGATCAATTCAATGAAAAGCTTGGCAAATAAAAAGTAAGAAAGTACCAAATTAAGTTTCTTACTTCAAGCATTAAATACGCCACGCAATTTCATAATCTCGTGTGAGAAAATAAAACCATACAATAAACCATTCAATAGATGAAAAAATGCATATTTTACTTACTTGCACCAAGAATAATCATGAGAATACCATGCAAGATCACCATAAAAATTACAAAATCGACCCAAGTTGCAAAAATAAACCTTAAACAAGAGTGCCGCCTCACAATTTCAGCCAATAACCAACACTAGGGAGAAAATTTCAGACCTCTTGTATTAAATGACAAGTTTTTATGAAAATGAATATCACTTTCTACTTATTTATACAAATTTTAACCTAAAACTAATTTCAATTCATAATTACTGGGCCAACCTGGCCAGTTTTTTACACAAATTAATTTTGGACAAAATAAAATTAATTTTCATCTAAGAATCACTCTAGGGGTGACACCATGCCCCTCTAGGGTGATGTTCAGCCTCAAGTATAGAACATTGGGAAGGGAAAGTGAAATGTTGGGCCTCCAAAGGCCTGAAACCCTTCCCACATGTGCCAATTCCTTATAAATTTCGTTCAAGATGACAAGACCATTTATGGATGATGTCTAGGGTATCCATGATGACATCCAAGGATCTCAAGGGCTAATTTCCATGTGGGAATATAAAAGTCCCTTGGGTCTAGGTATGCAAGGGTGCCTCCAAAGACAACGTCCTTATTTCTCCCAGTGCAAGTCTTCAATTTCTTATTATCCTTGGTTGGGGTTTTAGCATCCATTTGTGGGCTTTAAGCCCCCATGAAGTTCCAAGCTAATCATTCCCTCATGTGTACCTGTCCACTGGGAAATTTCCTATAGCAAAAACAAGTACGCCCTATAGGGTTTCACAAGTCACAGGGATCATAGCATGTAAATCAGATCCAATAATTAAATTACCCAAACATGTGCATCAAAACCCCCTTAACCTAGACAAATTCTCAAAGACGTTACATAATTTAACAATTTAGATTTGGAGAAGATCTAAGGGTGTCCTATTGGGATAACCTCTCTTAAGTTTGGGGTGTTTCCCAGGTGGGATCTATTCCATGTCATGTAAATGTATGAGGTGGCATGGGGTAAATATTTGGGCATGGGGTGCATGTAATAACAACAAAATGTAAAGTCTTACCTGTGGGTTCCTTTATAGAGGGTGAGCTGCACCTTATCATAAATTCAATTGTTTCCTTTCCCATTAATTGCCTTTTACTCTTAGCTTTATTTCTTTTGATATTTTTCTTCAAGGGAATAGTTGAGGGCCACTGTCATGGCTTGATGATCAAAGGTGACAGCATTATCCATAGAAATTTCATGGAAATGAGAAGTTTGGCTCGTGATGAGACCCCCTTTCTCTTGGATATGCTATCAAGAGCAACTACCCTGGTTTGGCTACCAGATATGTGGTAGTGTCATACCGCTACATGCCCATGGTCATAATAGGTCGGCGCGTGATGAGACCTCCTATCCATAAACTAGTACTTTGAGTGTTTATGTTATCTTATGGGTCCCCTTTTCTTACTAAGAATATTTTCATTGCTTTCTCAGAAATCCTTGGGCAAATCATATCGAAGGTTTCAACATTGGTTTTTAACTCTTGCCAGCTACTTTCACCCTCTAGGCCTTTATCCAATCCCAATTCCCAAACAAGGATAGGGGAGATGAAAGGAATAAATATGGAAAATGGTAAGTATGGAGGGAACAAATGATGATTTTTCACAGATCCACTGAGTAGAAGCCCATCCTAAAGGGAAATCAACTTACTAGGGCACCATGTCACCCTTTCAGGTATGAATGAGGAAAAGATAATGATTTCCAAGAAAACATCAAAGAAGGATTCAATACAACATATTCAAGTGCTTCAAAAATAAGAGTGATACATACCATGATACCTAGACTCATTACCTCATGGAGCAAGACTCACTGCTACTTCAGGACTAGGTTGGTGGGATGGATACTGCTAGTGGTGATAAGTGGACTATAATGAAGAATAGAGGGGCCCTTTGGGGCCATGCGCATGTCCTCTAGCTCTTGGTTCTCCATGTATAGAACATGTGGGACTTGAGACGTGGTCTCCTTACTTATCCCTAGGCTAGGGGATAACAGGTATCAAAGTAGGTCCTTCAGAAACAGTCTAATCACTAGAAGGTAGATCATCGAGTGCACCAAAAATGGGATGCCATTGTTTGATGGTCAGAGCTATGCCTTATTAACCGTAAGGATGGAAACGTTTGTGAAGGAACAAGGATTTGATGTATGGAAAGCAGTAGTAGATGCATACAACACACCTACCACTTCCCCAATAGATAAATATGGAAATAATCTTAGTGAAAATAATTCAAAGGCTAAAAATGCTATTTTGAATGGCCTGATTGATTCAATATATGTTAAGGTTATTCCAAAGTCAAAGGGGCAAAGCTTAAAACTTATAGAGGTCAATTTGAACAACTAAAAATGAAGGAATATGAAGATATTACAACTTATTTTCTATGAGTTTATGAAATAGTGAATTCTATTAAAGGCTTAATAGAAGAAATTAAAGAATCAATAATTATTCAAAGGTACTAAGGTCTCTTCCAATGAGATTTGATCCTAAAATTTCATCCCTATAATAAAGAGAAGATCTTGATACATTGAGAATGGATGGGTTTCATGGAATCCTTATAGTTTATGAAATGAGAACAAAGTATAATAATCCATCTAGGAAGGAAGAAACCTTCAAAGCATCCAAGAAGAGAATAAATAATAAGAATAAGTCAAACTGCAGCTGCAACGCCGATTTTCATGAAGATGAAGAAATAACCAACTTTGTAAGGAAGTTGAAGAGAGAAACTGGAAAGTACAAAGGTAATATTCCTTTAATATCTTTAATTGTAGTAAAATTGGGCATTTTGCTCCTAAATTTCTGTATTCTAAGAATTAAGAAAGTGATCAAGAAGAAGTTCCCAAGAAAGAAAAGAAATATAAAAAAGGAAACAAGAAATAAAATAAAAGAAAAGTCTTCAAGAAAAGCCTCTACTCAAAGAAGAAAGTTCCTCATCTGATGAGGATGATGACAGTGACAATGACTCATAAAGGGTTATGATTATGGCATTGGAAACTCAACAAAATGATTATGAAGAAGAAGGTGAAGTAGATCTTGAAGAAGAGATAATCATTGACTTAAGTGAACTAAAAAGAGAAAGAAAGAAAAACAAGTCCCTCAAGGAAGAATTGATCAAGATAAAGGAAGGTTCTCAAAATTTCAACAAAAACCCTGAAGAAGTCTAGAAGATTATTATAAATCTAAAGGTCTCGTTCGAAGAAGACAAAAGGATTGAAGAAACACTCAAAAACTAGTTGGAAAAAAAAAGTAGAAAATAAACAAGCCTTTGGAAGCTTAAATTAATCAACAAGAAAGAAGACTTGAAGAAGAAATAATCTCTTTGAAAACCCAACTTGAAGAAGAAAAGAGAACAAAATAAGTGATTATTATCTAGATGATAAATAAAGAAGAATATTGTGGGAAGCTTGAAGAATAAGTCATCACATTAAGGATTGAAGTTTTCAAGATGAACAAGAACTTGAAGAGATCTTAAGTACTAGAAGATATTCTTAGTTGTCAAAGGTCACCCATCAATAAAAGAAATCTTGGATACATCTGTGAGGCCTGATGCAAATAAGATGCAAATGCCAATCCAAACAAGAGCATCGAAGAGAGAGGAAGCTCCACATAGTCAATAATGAAAGTTGAAGAGAAGTGTTCCATATTGCCAGAAAAGAAGAATGAAGAGAAGACTAAGAACTATATAGACATTCTAAAAGGAAGGGATCATGATTAGCAAGAGTCAAAGAGGAATGAATGAAGAAGAGGTGTATCTCCAAGAAGAATTTCTACCTCCAGGAATCAAAAAATATTCAATCATTGTGAAGGAAACAACAAAAGAGAAGATCATGATCAACTAAGGCATGAATTCAAAAGGGACGCATCACAAAGAGGATCACTTGCTTCTAGGTATCAAATTTTATTTCTAGGTTATTGTTTTACTTGTAATAAATTTGGAGATAAAACTGTAGATTGCAGAGCGTATGGAAGAAATGTTCAAGAAAGAGATGTTTATGTGCCCCCCTACAATATTGAAGGTTATAAATTTCATAATGATGGACACAACTCATGATTGTAGAAGCATGATGATTCCTTCCTTGAAGGAAAACACTGATATCAAGTACAAGAAGGTTTGGAGAAGAAAACATAAACAAGAAGATCAAGTGAATGAAGAACTCCCAAAGATTATACTCACATGATTTGCATATGTCCAAGATCATGATCAATCTACAGGAAAAGAGGAAGGTGTCATAACTCAGAATGATGACCTCGCTGCATAGAAAATTTATATATTTTTCTCAGCAATGTGGCTTGGAGACTCCCAATAATGTGAATATTGAAGAGGTGGAGTCTAAGCAGCAACTATTGCATATTGGAAAACTATATTTTTGGTAGTCTAAAGTGTTTGCATATTTTGGGAAGGAAGATATCAAATGGTCTGATGGCATAGGTACAAAATGTCTCTTGATAGATTGGTTGATTAAGGAGAAGTTTTCAAAACACATCCCCATGCATGTATAAATAGGTCAACTGGAAGTTATGAGGAACATCATTGGCACATTTTTGAGGTAGAGATCCGTGATCGTATAGAGAATTTCAAGCATGTATTCATGCAAGGATATATTCATAACATATTTGAGAATATGTCCTCGTTTCAAACTTTTAGAGTTTGATTTGAAGATAAAGCAAACTACTGGCAAGAATATGTTGTGATCAATTGCAACAAATTTAGAGAATAGTAAAGTGACAGATGGGTTATCATTGTGTGCAGTTGAGTAGCAGAGTCATGGATAGTTTTGTGGCATATGGACAATGATGAATTCATGAGATATCTGGTAGGTATAGAATATAATACTTGACATGAACCAGAGAAGATACATGACAGTGGATGAAAGAATGAGATCAAGAGGAATTACATAAATACTCGATTTCTCTGTTGTCAAGAGGAATGTTCAATAAATAATATGACTCAGAAAAGAAGCATATTGATAGGTGGAACTAGCAAGTCACAGGAAGGAAAACCATGAGAGGCACAACAAGACATAGGGAGAGAAACCATTAGCACGATTTATACTCTCAAGGGGATATTGCTGAATGATTATGTCATTGATGTCAACTCAATGAAGACATGACAAGCCATGAAGACTTGAATTCAAGTGATGAAGGAACTTTGACTTGAACTCTTTTAATATATGTCAGTGGATTACACAAAGAAGTACCAATGGAAAAAATGAAGCATACATATGAAGCCCCACATTCATCTACAAAACCTTGTGCAAAGAATACAGGGGAGGAGAATTTGTCAAGGGGAGTTACCCTTATCCATTTATGTCAAAGGGGGAGAGAAATATTAAAGGCATGAAAATAGGGGGAGCTCATGAAGATAGGGGGAGAAATGGTCACAAGGGGAGCATGATTTTTTCCATCAATGCTAAAGGGGGATATTGTTGGAAAATTGGTTATCATTGATGTCAACTATAGAAGAAGTCCAAAATCCCCTATCAGTGATGGGTTTATTTGAAGGAGTTTCAAAAGTGGTCCCCTTATGGAATATCTATAAGCATGACCCTCACATGAATATGCTTTGTAGAATCCTACAAGAAGCCTCAATTCTTAATAAAATAAGTTACAATGTATGGTAAACAATCCTTGAAGATATGGTCGGAAAGGCCTAGAGGTTTGGTCATGAAGCCCAGAGTTGATTCAAGAAAAAGGGTATGAAGGACATTGAAAATGAATGTAAAAACTCATTGGATTGATAGTCCTCTTCAAGCCTTTTCCAATGGTAGGTGGCGCACCATGTGGTTCTCATGGTTGAGAAGATATGCTCTCTTAAATATGAATTCTCAAAAGAAAGTGAATAATCCCCCGATCTAAGGACAATAAGTTACAATTCAACCCCAATATTAATTAAAGGATAAAAATGGTTACAAATAAGAAGTTATAGGTGGACCCTAAAGTCAAGTAAAGGAGGTAAATGAAATGGTATAAATACCTATCAATATCCTCTCATTTTGATCAAGCAAGTTTCATAAACCAAGTGTGTGATATCTTAGCACAAGTAAAGTAGTTGAATTGTGTGAAGGATGGTGTTTTCGAAATTGCAAATGTGAGAAGGGTTTTCGGGAAACCCTATTTGAGTAGAACTTCACGGGTCAGGTATAGGGTGTCTCATGAGGACCCCACACATTTCACAATACTTGTCACACTAGGCCCCGCCTGTTGCCCATTCTAGTCCTGCAAGCTTGAGGACACGTTTAAATAAGGTTTTATTCTCTTGATGCTGAAGTTATGTAAGGTTTGATGATTTGTGATCTCATGCACCAGGTTTTCAGATGTTGAAAGATATGTGTTGGGCCCTTCATTTTTGGATGAGAAGCTGCATAAGAAGGACTATAGTCCCAGTTTTGGTTTAGCATGAGTTGCACAAGCTATAGAAGAAGTTGGATAGTGAAGCAAGGAAAGTAACAAAAATTAGTTGCGAAAAGGATAGTGCAACGACAACAAGGCAAAATAAGTTGCAATAGAACAAGAAAGCATGTGAGATCAAAGATAGAAGACACTAATTAGCCTATATAAATGGATGAATATGACTGAAAAAGGGATTGTTCTCATGATTGTAAAAGGGTTCTCCCCTTGTTGTTCTATTTTGATTGATTGATTTTTGTTGTTGTTGTTATTGTTACTAGGTCAATTTTGAGTTCAGAAAATGTAATATGTATATCGTTTTGGGAAATAGAGCTCTGGGACATGGATCCAGAGCTAGGAGTCTGTAACAGAGAATTACTTTGTATCTCTAAAGTTGTATCTGATAAGATCTGAAGATAATATATAAAGAAGGCTCCGAAAGTTTGAAATATATTGCATCATTTTGTGTTTATGCTTATGTGTTTTATATTTACAGTACTTATTTATGCTTCATAACTTCCATATGATGTGTCTATTTATAAATGATTTTCGCAACCTAAGTAGCTTCGGTTCCCATGTTATGAGCTCAGATTTGTTCTGTAGTTATCTTTTCTTGTGCAATGTCACGATGAATCCTAAAGGTTTTGTGAACCCACCTAGGTATTCTCCTTTCCATTCCCTATCCTTCCATCTTGTTTGCATTTCAGGTGAGGCTTCTTCTCTTTAGAGGAGATGAAAATTCCAGTGCTCTAGACTACACGATACCTTTTTTTGGTAACCTGAGAAGGACCCTGGTCTGATCAATTCTGCGCCAACAAAATGGTTTCATTTTTGAGACCTGCGTTAAAAGAGAACCTGTAGGGAGGCTGCTTTCGTGGATTCATAGATCTAATATTAACCAATGGTGGGAGAGAAATTGTGACGCATTCATATGGAAAGAAGCGGAGCTGAAAAGAAAATTTGTGAAAGAGACTCGGGAGGCAGTCTTTTACTTAGAAAGATCGAGTGACCAACACGAGATATTATGGGTTAAGTTCCCAGAAGAAATTTTCCATTGGATAGATAGGCTCCAAGAAGCTCCATATTTCCAAGAATGTGTCAAGAGGACCTGTACTTGGGATACATAAAAGATTGCAACACTTCATCGGCTGGATCGTCCAGTGATGCAAGTGATTGAATTCTGGGTCAATACCATATTAGAAGGACACATTATTGAGTTTGTAGCTGAGAACCACCAATATTTTTCACGAGTAGAAGTGGATTTCAAGAAGGGATAAAGGGGAAGACTTCTTAGAGAAATCCTCCTTGTGGATTAAATTTTTCTTGATGGAAGAGGGGATGTTGACTATGTCCCCAACTGAGATGGAAACATAAAAACCCTCGCTTGGGGTAGGGTGAGTTTGGGGTGGAGTCATGGCTTGAGAGAGGGGAGAGGGTTCTTTGATAGATGGGGGAAACAACAAGAAATGGACTCAATAGACAAGCGAGCCTTGAAAATATCTACCATAGTTGAGAAGTGGTGGTGCGGTAAGATAAATAAAGAAGTAAAATAGTCCGAGAAGTTGCAGAAAGAAGTCGTACCAGGATAAGTAGAGGAAATACAGATGAAAGAGTTGTGGAATATGAGAAGATAGGAAATATTGGCCAGTCAAAGATTAAGTGAGAGAGAAGTGTAGAGAGAAAGAAGTCCCCAGGAGGGTGGACAAGAAGGAGAATGTGTAGAAGAAAGGGAGAAGGAAGCCGACATGGATATTGAAGAGGAAAGAGAATATTCATCCCCAATGCCAGGAAATATTGGGAATTCGGCTAAAGAGACTGCTCCATAGGAAGAGAACGAGACCCCTTAGATCAAAGAAACTCACCCCGAAGCCAATGTCTCCAACCCCGAATCACCCATACCCCAATGGTCTTCTATACAAGTGGTAAATTAAATACTACCTTCTTATGCTAATTCTGTTCCAGTACAATTAGTTAGTCAGTCACAACTGGGAAGTCCGAGTATAGCAAGGATATTGGGATCCCCTAGTAGGTCACAACCAGGACCGTTAGGTTTCATTTTGGTAGGAGAAGCAAGATCACCAATGATTGGTCACATAGGAGGTTCGATTGCTCGATACCCATAATTCTGGGGTAAGGGAGACAAAGATGTTGAGCAACATTGGTTCTTGTGTGAAGCAATCTGGAGGTCCAGAGGGACTTTAGATGCGAATAAGTTGGTTGATTTCAGGACTACCTTGAGAGGTCCTTCTCTCAAATGGTACATGAAGGTTATTGAGCTAGGAGTGCTGGGAATGCGAGGTCAAGTGTTCACACTTGACTAGGTATGGAAAAGGTTCATAACAGAGTTTAAGATACCTCAGTCAGAACAACAAGCTCTGTCTAAGTTGCGTGAGATTCAACAAAGGGAAGGCGACTCAGCCTGGGAATACATCCAAAAGTTTAAATATGCTATAGGGAGGTTAGCGCATCCGATTCATGAGGAACATCAAAGAGAATGGTATATTTAGGGATTTCTACCTCTGACATGGATTCCGTTAATGCAACAACGGATAACCACTTTGATAGATGCCTTGGAATAATCAATGAAGATTGAAGCCATGGAAGGATATGTGGGGATCCTAAGAGTGACCAGACCCCCAGTAGATGCAAATTTGGTGCAACTACAAGGGAAAATATCAATGGTTACAGAGAATATTCAAGAATTGACGATACCTAGACTGGGACGACCGCAAGTCTGGTGTACCAGATGTTACATAGAAGGACATCTCGTAAATGAATTCCCATGAATAAGGGGAATGGAACCTCCTCAGAATCCTATGGGACCCTCACCGGGACCCATGGGAGGAGTTGTGAAGTATCTGGGAATTTACGATTCCATAACCCCACCCCATATCATGCTTTTCCAGGGAGCCAAGCAGTGCTAACAATTGAGTATTGCGAGATTTGTCGAATTCATGGGCATGGGCTGAGACAGTGCCCCATTATTCAAAAGTATTCAACAGTACCAAATACTGTAAACTCCGAGTTTTGCGCAACTACCACACATAATACTAATCAGTGTAGAACGTTGGATGCACTTGCGGACAGGTTGGATCAAACAACATTCAGGGTGAATGAAACCGATGAGGGATCGGGAAGAGGTCGAGGAGGTGGAGCTGAAGGAGACTTCACAGGAGGAAGAACCGGGGGAAGAGGACCAATTAGATGTGACAACTGTGATGAGAAAGGCCATATGGCTAGAGACTATCCTCATTTGAGGCAACCATGGTGCTCTCACTACAGAACCAATGGGTACGCAACTGAAGACTGCCCATAACTAATTGCAAAGTGGGAAGATCAGGTACGTCAATGAGAAAATAACCTCATAAGTTCAGAAATAAAGAGAGTTATTAGAGGACAATTTCCCAACCTTAATATCGTCACTCGAGGAGGGGAAAACACTGGAGCTAATGCTGACAATTTACCTCAGATTCAGAAGGAAGCACCTGAGGAAGACATGTATGATCCTCTGAAACATAAGTTCTTCTTTAAATATGCCATAGAAGTATTTTAGAATATCCCTAGCCATGAGATGCAAGAGAAGCCCCCAAAACCTATTGTTTACCCTAAGATTTTGCAAGTCCTTTCTTAACCCTCTACACCCAGAAACCTTGTAGTCACACTCAGACAACCTGAACAACCACAAAATGTAGTTGACCTTTAGTTTAAGTTATTTTCTGATATTCTTGGGAATGACCAATTAACATAAAAGTTGTGCAATTTACTTTACCTAGTTCTAGGGAACGAAGAACCTACAGAAGAAAGAATAAGGACTAATCTTCGTGAGAAGAGTACTCAGAGAGTGCAGAGAAGGAAAGTATGAACTGGAAAATAATTTAGACTAGTAGCCCAGCTAGACGAGTTTGATATTAAGGATGTTATGTTAGATCTAGGATCTTATGTTAACATACTTCCTAAAAATACTTGGGAAGCCTTAGGAAAAACCCAGTTGACATATTCCCCAATCCAGATAAGGATGGCCAACCAGTATTGTATTTTCCCAATAGCAAGACTAGAGAATGTGGAAATAGATGTTGCAGGAGCGAAGACTGTAGCTGAATTTGAGGTGATTGAGATTAAGGCGGATAAGGAATTGTATCCTACACTACTTGGTATTGATTAGGCCTATGAAAACTATGCAGTGATTTACCTAAAGAAACACACTATGAAATTTGAGGCAGATGGAATCCAGGTAGTTCAACCCTTGGATCTGTATGTAGGCCCTAGATATACGGAGGAAATAGATAACAATATGGAGGGAAAATACTTGGATCAATTGTAAACTGTAACAACAGGAACAAGATAAGATTACATAAATCCTACTGTTGATGGATCGGTAAGTTGGAGGAGTATACAGTCAGTGGACGAAGATTCAGAACTAGCATTTGATAGTTGGCAGTAGGGATTGTACGAAATATTCTCAATAATATGCACAACTGTCAGGGAAAATAGATGGGTTGGTACCTCAAGACTTAACAATTTTCTGCTCAACATGGAAGAAAAGGTAGTAGAGGATCAAAGGATCTCAACATTGGATTTATCCCTCTAGGACACCCCTGCCAGATGGTGGACCAATCACAAAGACGTACTTAAATATTGGGATGATGTGAAACAAGCTATCAAATATAGATTTTAGGATGGAATCAAAGATACAGATGGATTTCCAAGTTGCGCAACTGTTCAGTGGAGAGTCTGATCCTAAAGAACATATTGAATAGTGCGTGGCATGGTGTCAAGTTGCGGAAATATCCTCTCGCTTCTAGTTTCAAGTATTTCCCCACTCACTAAGTCCAATCCCAAAATATTGGTTCATGCATGAAGAAACCAGAAGACAAACCAATGATTGGAAGACGTTGGGAGGTCACTTTTGCAAGGACTTCTCGTTTATAAGTAAGTACCCTGAGAATGAAGTAGTCCTGCAAAGAATTAAAGAATTCCTTTTTACAGACAATGGTAATCAGAAATCAAACCTAATGGTATGTGCAAAGAATAGATGAGAACTTCAGACTCCTGTTCACCTAAACTCGGACAAGAGACCTATAGAATGCTATAAGATTGAGAATGATTTGGAAAGCCCAAATGATTTAGAAGAATTGAGAAACCTAGCCATTAAGGAAACATAAGGGAATAGAGAAATCCAGAACATCATACCCAGTTAGACTGATGGTTCTTATAATCACCCATTGAATTTGTGCAAAGTCAATATAGGGACCACACACCAACCTAAGATAGATATGGTGGGAAATTATTGGGATGAGAAAACTAGTCAATAAATACAGAGTTTGTTGTGGGAATATGAGGATTTGTTCCCAAAGACATTTTCATAGTTAAAAGGGATTAAAGGAGTTATGGGAGAAATGAAAATTGAATTAAAACGAACTGTAACATCATACCCAAAGGACTGGATGGTTCTTATAATCACCCATTGAATTTGTGCAAAGTCAATATAGGGACCACACACCAACCTAAGATAGATATGGTAGGACATTACTGGAAAACTAGTCAAGAAATATTGAGTTTGTTGTGGGAATATGAGGATTTGTTCCCAAAGACATTTTCATAGTTAAAAGGGATTAAAGGAGTTATGGGAGAAATGAAATTGAACAAACTAGGATCAAATCTTGTGAGGCATAGACCATACCACCATAACCCTAGAGTGAAAGAGAAGATTAAGAGGGAAATAGACAAGACAAGTTGGAAGTTGGACTTAATTTTGTAGTGGAAGAAGAAGAATGGGTCAGCCCAATAGTCATCCAGAGAAAGAAAGGTGCAAAGCATATTAGGGTCCGTGTAGACTACAAAATCTTTAATCCCTTTGCTTGTGTGCATGACCCCATTCCAACACCTTGTAACCGGACACGTGCTATAATAGGGTTGCTAATTTAAAGAGTCTTACTCATTTACATACAGATTTTCCGTGTATCACCAAGTAAGGATTGTTGAGGAGTGTTGATATCACGAGGGGTGAATCAAGATTGCTAAAATTTAAAACCTTTTTCAACTTATACTAAAACCATTCAACTATATCCAATGAGAAATGAACAATAGTATAATGAAGTTACACCAATACACCACAATACAACGCAAATATATGAGAAATAATCAATAGTTATTGTTCAAGGGAAGTAATGACCTTAAAGGTACAACTTCCAAATGTAAAGGGAGGGATAAACCTCCAAGAGGAAGATACAATAATCCAATATCAAGAGAGAGTTGAACTTCCATCCTTGCCGCTTCCTTCCACCCAAGAATATATGAGAGATAATAAACTTTACATTAAATCATCACCATCAACCAATCATCACATATAGAACCCGATAATGCTTCCCCGAGACTTCTTCAATTTATGCAATTTTCAATTTGGAGTAATCTTGATCTTGTATATAATATTACTCAATGCTTTCTCTGAAACTCCTCCAAGTTTTTCTCCACTGCCTTGAATCCTCCTCCCCAAAAGAAGTTATAGAAATAATGGTAGACTTTATTCAATTCTAATCTATTCAGAAGACCGAATCGTATAGAATGCCCCATGTTCAATATTTAACATCCAATTTGAAACTCACACACAAGAAACCAAATTCTGTAATTTTCCAATGAAATTTGTCCCAATATAATTTGATTCTCAATTTAAGAAGGTGACTATTTTACCTTAACACTGCTTATTAACTAGTTTCAAGACTGTCACAAACCCTATCTTCATATATGTATTCCATAATTATAGCGAATCAAGAGATGAAATTTCTTACTAGAGGTGCTCTCGATGTATTCTCAATACCATATAAATTTCACCATCGGAATCATTCCAGAAAAGTTATAGAAAAAATGCTAAGATGACTCCGAAAATAACATACCTTAGAACACATCACCAAAGACTTCTTCCTCCCTTGAAATACGGCCTTCTTTCACTTTATTTCTAAAATCAAATTTGTATCAAAAGAAATGTATAATGATGTTTATTTTGCAATATTTGTCACTTCATTTTAACATTAGCCGTACCTGAACCCCTCAAACCCAACCCTTCCATTTCCTCAATCATGAGGATCCACAGGACATGCCACATACCATCGGAAACAACATGATGTATACTCATCCATTCATGGGTGTTGTATATGAAGCTGTGCATTGTCCTTCATGTCCAAATACTAATATTGCTGTCCAAACCCATGACTAGGGTTGACATCAATGAAAACAACCACCTTCCAACAATTTCCCCCTTTGTCATTGATGGCAATACCATGATCCTATCATCATTGAGATCCCAATTTCTCTCCCCTTTGACATCAATGAAAAGGTTAGGGCTTCTCCCCGAAGCTTAATGGAAAAATGTAACTCTTCTTTGGGGTCAGCCTCAACATGTGGCAACTCCAATAATACTTCATCCTTATTTTGGCCTTGGGACTTTTTCTTCCTTAGGATCCTTTCTTTTGCATGGCTTCTATCTTTTCTCTCTTCTCTCATGTCTAGGATGTATATGTTGTTTGTTCTTCTGTTGCAGTTGAAACCAATCTTCCTAAGCATTTCATTTACATTTTCTAGAATCAAATGTAAGAGTGTATCCTTTTTGATCACACATTTTACTAACACTGGTAGATTATGATTCAAGTCTTCAACCAATAGAACATTATTTTCATATTTTTTCCAATCTCTACTACACCTTCTCCAAGTATTTTGGTAGATGAATCATCTCCAAATGCAACATTGACACCTTCTTTCTCTCAAGCCGAAGGACTTGTCTTGATCCCAATCATGAAGAACATCCACCGCCTCTGCATTCATTCATATTCTTTCTTTACATTCTTCCAGCAGCCAATGCTATTCAAAAATCTTCATTGTTTGAATCTCTTTCCTTATCCATACTATGGTTAAGTATTAGGGACACTTCATTCATATATATGCAATCTCAAGTGGCTTTGTGACCAAGATAATTACATTTGTAGTATGTAATACTTTTGTCCATCAATGGGGGAAATGAATTATAACTTCTATGTTGACAAATCCATGATTATTCTTATTCCATTTACACCACTCATGTTTCTTTTGCATGTGTTCCTTTTATTGATTATGCAACAATGCCTTTTATGTCCAAAATTTTTTCAAGTATAACAAATCCACCAAGAAAGAAATTTTGATACCTTTGGAGTAAGTGGGCTTCTTTTAGATGTAGTCCATCCTGGTTCATGATCTATTCTTCTTGTAGTTTCCTTCATATTGGATTGAAGTTTCTTGATTCCTGAAGGTAGGAGGTCTTCTGATATTCATCTCTTTTGTAATCATTCCTTCTTTCTAGTATCCTAGTCCACTTCTCATCAACTGCCTGTAGCTCTTTTCTTCAACCTTCTTGTTGCATTTGCATCTTCTTTGTATGGTGTTTCACCCATGCATCCAAGATGTGTTAAGTCTTTGGTACCTCGAGAGTTTCTTAAGCTCTTCCTCAATGAGACAACTTTGTTCAAGTTTCTCACAATCTTCTTCTTTCTTCTTCATTTGACATTCCTTACTTCTCCTCTTATTATTTCTTTCTTTCTTCCTCGAGTATAGTTTTCAAGGAAATTGTTTCTCCTCTTAAGCTCTCAAAGTCTCTTAATTGTTTCTTCAAGATTACAACTGCATTTTCACAACTAAAAAATTCACTTCTTAGTTTTATTTGCATGTCTTTGAGCTTGCTATTTTCAATCCTAACGTGCTTCAATTTTAAGATTCTCATCTTCTTGTTGAATACTTTTTTTTTTTTCTTCTCTTCATGGAATTTCTTCTTCAGTGTCATTTCTTTCAACTCTTGGATGAGGAAATTCAAATTCAACATGACTCCTACTCTTTCATAATTAAAGCAAAAGAACCGATTCTATTTTCTTTGAAATATGAGATATTGTAATTTGCTTCAACTTCTTCTCTTTCTTCTTCTGGGCACATATCTTCCCAAATCTCTTTTGATGATGCACATGATCCCACCTTTGATTTCACTGAATCTCACAATCCATCAAGGATGGTGGCCTTGGTTCCCAATTTGTTGTTCCTTTGCTTCTGAGCTGCAGTTTTGGTTTCTTCAAAGCATTAAATCCTAAAGCAACTGAGAACCAAACATTCTACCCCAAGAGCTTGCAAGTTTCCACTTTGTTACTCCAGTATTCAAAATTTATTCCATAAAATGGTGGAATCTCATTTGTAATTTTGTCTTCCATTTCTTCTTAGGATCTTCCCTCCAATGGTTAAACTATACTAAAGGTAATCCACTCTGATACCACACCTGTTGATACCGAGAGGTGGGTGAATCAAAGATCAAGTACAATTTAAAACCTTTATACTTAAAACCATTCAACTATATCCAATGAGAAATGAACAATAGTATAAGAGTTACACCACACACCACACCATGCACACATATAGATAAATAACAGTTATTGTTTAAGGAAAATTTTAATTTCCAAAGGTAGCATACTTCCAAATGTAAAGGGAGTACAAGCTCCAAGAGGAGATATAATCCTCCAATATCAAAAGAGAATTGAACTCTCCATCCTTTCCCCTTCCTTCCACCCAAAAAATATGAGAGAGATGTACCAAACTTTACATTAAGTCAACAACCTCAATCATCACATAGAACTCGATAATGCTTCCTAAGACTTCTTCACTTCTCTTATACAATTCTTCAATTTTTGGAGTACTCTGATCCTCGTATATAATATTACTAATGTACTTCTCTGAAATCCTCTCCAATTTTCTACCCTTGAATCCTCCCCAAAAGAAGGCTATAGAAAGAATGGTAGTCTTTATTCAATTCTAGTCTATTAAGAAGACTAGAACGCGGTACGTATCAGCTTCACTCAATATTTAACATATCTCGATAAACTTCTTGCCACCAAAAGAAACTATAGTCTGTATTATTTCCAATGAAATTTGTCCCACTTCATTTGATCTTGATGAAGTAAAGTATGATTATTTTACCCAACACCTTTTTATTGACTACTCGTGGATCGGGTCACAAACCCTATCTTACACAGAAAGTGTATCTCCATAATTATAGAAAATAAAGAGCTGAAATTTTACGAGGTATCTTGATATGTATTCTCAATACCATAAAGATTTCACCATCTGAATCTTTCTAGAAAAAAAGTTATAGCAAAAATGGTAAGATGACCTGAAAATAAATACACCTTAGAACACATCACCAAAAGACTTCATCCTTCCTTGAAATCCGGCCTTCTTTTACTTCTTATTTCCTATGAAATTCAACTTTATCGTAAAATGAATGTATAATGTGATGTTTATTTATACCATTTATGTCACTTCCATTTTAACATTAGGGCCGACCTCGACACTTTCTATTTTGTAATTCTTTTCTTTAATTGTCTTCGTGGCCTACATGTACTTCCTTCTTCTTCAATTCACTTTGTCATCTTCGCACCCTTCAAAAATTCATTTCTCCTCAACCATGAGGATCCATGTGATGTGCCACATACCACCGGAAACAACATGATGTATACTATCCATTCATGGGTGTTGTATATGCATTTGCATTATCCTTCATGTCCAAATACCTTTATCAATCTTGTGTTCCAAAACCCATGACTAGGGTTGACATCAATGACAACAACGAATCTTCCAACAGAGGAGGAAAAAAATAAAACCACATTCATAACATAATGGGGGTCATTTGTATACAATGTGATGCCATTTGGCCTCAAGAACTCCCCTTCAGTTTTTTCAAGGATTGTAATAGCATATTTCCGATAATTTATTCACAAGTTTATAGAAGTTTATATGGATGATTGGACAATATATATCCTACTCAAGGAACATGTAGCATTACTACGTCTGATGTTTCATAGATTTAGGGAATTGCAGATATCGTTGAACCTCAGAAAATGGATATTTTGTGTACCACATGGAAATTTGTTGGGCCACATAGTATGCCGAGAGGGAGTACTGGTAGACCCAGCCAAATTTGCGGTCATTGTGAACATGTCGCCACCTACGAGTGCTAAGCAGTTGCACTCCACGCTGGGACACATAGTGTATTACTCCAGGTTCATCAAAAGATATGAAAACATCACTACACCACTAGAAAATATACTAAACAAGGCCGAAGTGTTCCAATGGACCCGAGAATGTGATAAAGTGTTCGAAACCCTAAAGGAGAAGCTCAACACAACACCTATTCTGATATTTCCAAATTGAGAAAATGAATTTCAAGTCCATGTAGATGCTTTAGGTATTGCCTTAGGAGCTATCTTAGTGCAACCAGGAGATGGAGCCATGGATCATCCTATCTATTTTGCGAGAAGGAAGTTGTCACAAGATGAGAACAACTATACAACGACAGAAAGGGAGGGTTTAGATATGATTTATGCTTTGCAGAAATTTAGACATTATTTGTTAGGTTCTCATTTTAAGTTCTTTATTGATCATTCTTCATTAAAATATCTATTTAACAAACCTGTGTTGGAAGGGATAATTCATAGATGGTTGCGACTGTTTTAGGAATTTGATTTTGAAGTAATCATTAAGCCTGAAACATGTAACATAGGGTCTGATCACCTGTCTAGATTAGAGTCAGGGGAAAGTGGCAGAGCAGTTGATGATCAACTCCCAGATGTAGATCTGTTCTGATTTGAGGCCATACCAGAATACCTAGAAGAAACAATAGTCTTCTTAAGTACAGGAGCCTTCCCAGAAACATATTCTGCAACCCAGAAACGCCATATGGTGGTTAGAGCAACGAACTATCAGTTGATTGCAGGGTAATTGTATAAATTGGTACTAGATGGTATCCACAGGAGATGTGTCTTGGATGATGAAAGATAAAATATACTATGGGAGTGCCACAATGGAGTTGTGGGAGGTCATGTGGGAGGAAAGGCCACTACGCAAAAAGTCCTCCAAGATAGACTATGGTGGGCCACGCTCTTCACGGATGCAAAGAAATATGCTAGATCATGTGATGTCTGTCAAAGAGTGGGTAAGACATCACGACGAGATGAATTACCACTTCAACCAATTCGATTTTTACAACCATTTGAGAAGTGGGCGGTTTACTTCATTGGGACGATTAATCCCATAGCTAAAAATTTAGAGGCTATGTACATTATTACCACAACTAACTACCTTACACGTTGGGCTGAGGCAACATCTATTCAGGATTGTTTGACCGATACTACTGCTAGGTTCATTTTTGAAAATATTATCACTCGATTTGGATGTCCTATGAGTCTGACCAGTGATCAGGGAGCTCCTTTTATCAGTAGTACCATAGAAAATCTTACAACAGAGTTCTTTATCCAACATCATAAAAGAATTCCCTACCAATCGTAAGCCAATGGAATAGTAGAGGTGTTTAACAAGATTTTGGAGAGAGGGTTAACAAAGGTTTGTTGCGCAAACAAGGAAGATTGGGATGACATAGTTCCAAAAGTACTATGGGCTTACAGGACAACCACAAAAAAACTCCACAAGTACACTCCATTTCAGCTAGTTTATGGGAAATAAGATGTGGTGCCAACATAATTCATTACTCCAAGTTTTTACATTGCACAACTCACACACATGTCAGAGGAAGAATCAGTTGCGCAAAGACTCATGGGGTTACAAGAACTTGAAGAGACCATGCTTTTAGCAAACTTCCATTAGTCAGTTGAGAAAGCAAGGAATAAATATTGGCATGATAGACACATTAAGAATAAAGTATTTGCACAAGGAGACAAGGTCCTACTCTATGACAGTTGGTACCAGAAGCATCTAGGAAAGTTGTGCATGCATTGGTTGGGACCATTTATAGTTGTGGAGATACAATATTCTGGAGTAGTTAGACTTGCACAATTGGATGGTATGATGTGTCCAAGATGGGTGAATGGTGCTCTCCTGAAACCCTATATGTCTCAGAACTGAGCTAAAGGACTATTTCTCTAGTCCGAAGGAGCATGTATAGTAGTTAGGTTTGAGTTTTTCTATAATTTCTATAAATTCAATTAATAAAGTGGACATGTGCAGTGTTGTGCCGCAACATGTAGTTCATTTCTTTTTCTATCTAAGATTTGTTTGATGCAGAACTGCTTACTCAACAACGTAGGATCAGAAGCATCAAGAACCCATTAATGGCAATCATTAATATGATAGGGACCCCTTTGTGGTCGAAGGGAGAGTGAATCTGAACGCAATCTAAGTCCATGTGCCACATGAACCTAGTCTAGTCACAACCGTTATTATTATTACGGTACCCCGTCTGAATTCAGTTAAGCCATAAAGTTTCGATACACTAGGATTCCATCGGTATTCATGTCGGGATTCTCATTCGTCTAACGATAAGGTCTGAAATCGGCCATGTCCCTATCCAACTTGCACAACAAATTCCAGAATCACCCAATAGGATTTACCCTGTTAACCCGTCTCGTTGGAAAACTCAGATCCAAGTTGCATCTATAGGGTAATGATGAACACCAATTATTACTGAACTTGCCAGCTAAGCCTGAGTATAAGGCTCTGAGAACCTGCTATAGAATGATTTGTTTCAAGAAAGCACTTAGCGATTTTCAAATTCTGTAGAGAGAGCAAGCATGTGTAATCCTGAGACCCATAGTTATGATCCCCAATCCTTTTTTCTCCATGGATTTTGTTGATAATCTAGAACTCACAATTTCAAGAGCTATAGGAAGTCAAAGCATTGTGTCCAAAGATGCAGTACTAGATGAGCCTTGTGACCCTTGAGTTGAGTTCGTTGGTGATCTCAAGGTGAAGGTGGAGCAGGTCAAGCTCCTCAATATCGACTTAATAGATCAAGTCTTGTTCCCCCAAATGAACATAGATGTTTTCTGGAGAATATCTCCAGATGAGTTGGGAGGCATGTAGTTCATGCCAAACACCAAATTTATCAACATGTTTAACTCAACTATCACGAACCTTGGGGATCTACCTGTGTTCAAACCACTGGCGAATTTGCGCGGTGCACCAAGTTCCTGATCAACAGGGTGCATGACAGAAGTCTCTGGTTGGATAGACGATATCCAATACACACTGAATATATCCACCAACATACAGAACTGTCCCTTGAGAGAAAGGATGTGTCAAAGGGATTCCAGGGTCCTAGAAAGCATCAAAAAAATAAAGGGGAGCCCATCTTATATGAAAGGTTGGACATGCAGAGGAGGGGGTGCACAACCAAGATCGACCCCATACTACTAGAGACGATCGTGACTAGCTGCTACATCATAGCCAAAAAAATCATGAGGTCATACTACAAGGGAGAATACACACTGGATGCATTATCAGTGGCATATTTTTGCACCAATGGAACTATTTTCAACTGGTGTAGTTACCTATTGGAGGAACTACTTGTGGCTTGCGAAGAATCCCAGGAGAAGTGAGGCACCTTCACACATGGATACTTGTTTCTTTCGATTGAAATTCTCAAGTAGACACCACCCAATGGAAGACCATTGGCGCTAGCAGATAAGGCGTTCCTTACAAAGATGTTTGAGCCTTGACATTCAATGGAGGACTCAGAGAACACAACCTTCAACAACACAACGTTCTCCAAGTGGTACAATGGGCTTATTGACGCAACATAGAGGTTGTGCATTGAAGAGGATATCCTCAACTGCAATATGAGCAACATAGCCTTCAACATGAATTGACACCATACATTTGTATGGCAGAGTTATGCCAATAGGGAGGACTTCCATTCAGGGATGTTGTCGTTCTACTTGGATGAGGAGGACTTTGACAAAGATGTAATGTTGTGGCCTAGATTTAAATGCAACCTGCTCAAGTAGGGGATGCCCTATGTTCTAATTGTTGAGTTTTTGAAGAAGAAAGGTAAATAAGTAGGGGTAGGACTAAGCTCAGACTCAGAGGTGCAAAAGAAAGAATATCTGACACAAACAGACTCTGAAGAAGAGGAGGATATGCATCCATTACAATGCAAAAAGATAATTTTTTTTATGTTCCCACAACATCCATAGCAAGCTGTGTTGACAGGTAAGGATGCCAACGAAATACTTAGTTCTGCACACATCACAGAGCCCGTAGCCTAGAAAACCAGGACGTGGATCTCACCCAGCAGGGTTTTGAACCCCCAACCCATTTCATCCACTATCCCTTGCACTCGCTCAACTGTTCGAGTAGGTCCTATAATACATATTCAGGACAACCCTGAGCCTGACACCCATACATCCACCATCATCACCGAGTACCCCCCATCACCACAACAAACCCAGTCACCATCTCCAGAAACTGATAGTCCACCCCAAACCACTGATCCATATCCCATGCATCTCGATCCCCATAACTACCTGAGAAAGAACTCCCAGAAAGAAGCCCATAGTTACCGACCAGAGACCAAAACTTCCTGGTCCAAATTCAGAAGTACTTGAGTAGAGACTACAATTAACTTGGCGAAATCTTGAATCCAAGCACCAACATATTGTACCTTTTTTGTAGCAGGACACTCAATTGGTAGAAAATACGCAAGGTTAAAGTCCCCACCACACTACCTCAATGACCAAGGTTGAGGGTGCCATGGGAAGTGCAACTCCGAAAGTGGAGGCAAGTAAAGAGGCAGAGCTACCAGAGGTTCAGAAGGAACCAGAGTCAACTTCATGGCAGAGTAAAACATCAGCGCAGGAACAGATGGAGTTGGTTCTCCAAAACCCTCATAAGTGTGTAGAGTTGTTGCAACTTTGTTTGGCTAGGATAGAGGTTCTAAAACTCCTGCCCTCAGCGTTGAGGTTGAGGCTTGTGCTAGGGCCATCCACAGGAGAGGAGGAGGTAGCGACTCCCTTAGAAAATTCAACATCTAGTGGAATTCCACTACAGGTCCGAGAACCCAGGGACGCATCATCTATTGACCTTCCAGAGTGTCCAGCAATGCAATTAGTTGGAATGATCAAAGCATCAACTGATAAACTGGAGCAGAGGCTCCAACAGAACGAGAGGTCTGTAGAGTTTGCAAGGGAGGAAGCACTCCTTCTTGAAGAGTGTAAAAAATGAGAAGAAAACACAAAGATCCAGGTGGAGCACATATTGGAAAGAGTTCAAGAATGGATTACTGAAGCCTGGCCGGAAATATGGAAGGTCGCACCCCAACTCCCATAATCTAGTGATGTAGGAGAGTCGAAGCATCATATTGAACTGCTTCAAGGAGAATGGTCACAATTGGCCATTCCTATAGAGAATCTGGAAGCGCAGTTGTGGCATACCCAACAAGAAGTAGAGAAACAACCTCATAAGCTATAGAAGCAGATGTAGAAGATAGTGCTAGAAGGAAACAATGCCCGAGAAACACTACAGAAACACACAATGGAGTGCACAAAGATTTTCAGAGAAGTTAATGATTGGATGGGCATCATCGCTAGGCACAACTAGACTTTGGAGGATGTATGCACTAGAATCTAGGTGTTGAATGAGAAATTTTTAGTTACGATGGATCCGCTGGAGAAACAACACAAGTTTGATCAGATTCAATAAGCGAAAAATGAGTTGAACTCCCTGTTTGAGGCGCAATCCGTACCGAAGAAGGAGCTGCGCAAATTTCGACCTGTCATTTAGATAGTTTATATGAAAATGCATCAAGTCGATGTAACAAAAGACTCTGAATGTAACTCTTTGGTCCCATCTAAGCCCAAGGAATGTATTACATATGCAACCCAACAGTTCGTCGCCAAGGCCTCACTCCTTGCCAGGAAATGGCAAGATAAATTTGGAAGCTTTTAGGAAGTTAATAAGCGAGCCTTGGAGTTGGTCCTACAGTTGGGCCCTTCATTTGAAGAGGAAGAGGAAGAGAAACCACAAACATAAGGGGAAAGGAAAGAGGAAAAGGAGGACAAGGGAAAGCAACAATTGCTCCTAGAAGCTGCGAAAGAGTCAAGTACCTGACTCGAGGATGAGTCAATGCTTGTGGTCGGAGCTTGTTGGGCCCTTCGTTTTTGGATGAGAAGCTACGCAAGAAGGACTACAGTCCCAATTTTGGTTTAGCATGAGTTGCACAAGCTATAGAAGAAGATGGACAGTGAAGCAAGGAAAAGTAACAAAAATCGTTTGTGAAAAGGACAACGCAACGACAACAAGGAAAAATAAGTTGCAACAGAACAAGAAAGCATGCGAACTCAAATCCAAAATACACCACTTAGCTTATATATATGGATGAATACAACTGAAAAAGGGATTTTTCTCATGATTGTAAAAGGGTTCTCCCATTTTTTTTCTATTCAGATTGTTGTTCTTCTTCTTATTGTTATTGTTAACAAGTCAGGTTTGAGTTGAGAAAATTTAATATGTATACCATTTTGGGAAATAGAGCTCTACAGCATGGATCCAGAGCTAGGAGTCTATAACAGAGCATTACATTGTATCTCTGAAGTTGTATCTGATAATATTTGAAGATAATATATAAAGAAGTCTCCAAAAGTTTGAAATATGTTGCGTCATTTTGTGTTTATGCTTCTGTGTTGTATCTTTATAGTACTTCTTTATTCTTCATAAGTTGCATATGATGTGTCTATGTATAAATGATTTTCACAACCTAAGTAGCTTCAATTCTTGTGTTATGAGCTCATATATGTTCTCTAGTTAGCTTGTCTTGCGCAAGATCATGGTGAATATTAAGGTTCTGTTAACCCACCTAAGTATTTTCCTTTCCCTTCCCTATCCTTCTGTCTTGGTTGCGCTTCGGGTGAGACTTATTCTCTTCGGAGGAGATGAAAATTCCATAGCTCTACACTACATGGTACCTTTTGTTGGTAACCTGAGAAGGACCCTGGTTTGATCAATTCCATGCCAACAATATGTTTTTCTATATATTTTGAGGCTTGTATACTAGAAGTTTTGGTATATGCTTGAGGCATATCTTGTATATTATGGCATATGCCTTGAGACATATCTTGTAGGTTATGGTATATGCTTGAGGCATATCTTGGAGGTTATGACATATGCTTTGATTCATATCTTGGATGGTTTGGCACATGCTTAAGGGATGTTTTGGCACATTCTTAAGGCTTGTATCTTGGATACTTTGGCACATGGTTTTAGGTATATCTTGGATACTTTGGCACATGGTTTTAAGTATATCTTGGATATTTTGGCATATTCTTGAAACATATCTTGCAACATGTTTTGATGCACATCATTGTGATTTTGAGCACATGATTTAGAGTATATTTGTGGTGACCTTGGCATAATATTTATGTCGTTGAACCAATTTTGATGATGATGATGATGATGTATCAGTATCAGTGACAGGAACAATGATAGGTTAATTCTCTCATGTATAGTTTTGGGAGGAAGGAATGGGAGAGAAAAGGGGGTTGGAGCCTCCTTCCAATTGATGTTGAAAAATCTAGGGAGTTGGATCTTCCTTTAGGCTGGAGCCTGTAAACTAGGGGGTTGGATTATCCTTCCATTTGGAGCTGGAGAATCTAGGGAGTTGGATATTCCTTCAGGTTGGAGCTTGTCAACTAGGGGATTGGAACTAGAGAATTTAGGGAGTTGTAGGAGCCTGTAAATAGGGGGTTGGTTCCTCCTTCAAGTTGTTGCTGGAGAATCTTGGAAGTTGGTGCTTCTTGTGGATGTAATATTCAAGACAAATATCAAAAAGGGTTATGTTGTTTTCTCCCATTTGGGTTTCCATGTAAAATTCATGTTTACTATGTATATGTGGTTACATGTTTACGATTTCTTAAGTGAAATCATACGTGATAAATTGTTGATGATTTAATGTTTTTATGTTATGGTTAAAAATGATAAAAAAATCTCAATACTGATTCATGCCCCCCCCTCTCAGTATTGGTGAATACTCCAACAACTATCATATGCAAAAGTATCATCAACATATTCATCCATGACCTCACCCTTTCTAGTTACACAATCACACCAATAATATATAGTCATAATGAAATACTCATGGCATGGAAGATGTAACAACATACTAATCTCAAACATATCTATATGCACTATGAAATATCTCTCCATGTTCTCACTAGTGCATATGCATTCCAACTATCCTATTATCTTACATTTTTATCATTCATATTCTTTAAAACTATCAACATCTAATATATTTCTCAATTGTTAAGAAACATAAAAAATGCAACAAGAGAAGAGTTAATGAATTCTCCCTTTCAATTCCTTTGCATAGCTTGGAACACGACGACATAAGTGATATTTTTCATAGGTTTACTTCCAACCATACAATAGCTCATTAGCTATGGTTTCTCACCCAAGTAGCAATTCACTACATGTATACACATTTTTACTTCCTACTTTTATAACTTATAATTATATTCTATAAACAAAATAAAGTTCAAGGTCAGAAAAAATACCTCATTATTATGTATGCCTTGGTGGCCATATTCACCATTTTATGCTACAACAAATTCCTCAACATCTTAAAGCTCCCTATAATTTTTTTTTAGCTTCCTTTTCTATCCTGATATTCCCTCAAGATCCATTTGACTATGGAAACAATATTTTCTTTTATTTGAATTGCTTCTGCATTTTGTTCACTTTTGTAACACTTCTCCATTTTCTTGAGCAATTTTAGTGAAGCCCAACTTGAACTTTTCCTCTTCCCATCCATTATTGATATTAGAACCTCATTAGTTACTCCTTCCTTTATATAATATATCCCAACTTTAACTTCATTTACCAAAATTTCCAACACACCATATTGATACAATTTATGTTATTCCATCCTCATATAGAGTCGTTCAAGTCCATTCTCATTGCCACCTATTTAAAACATAGATACTGTTTCCATATATTTTTCCTTCTTTTACTTACATTCTAGAAGTCACTACAATATCTTAGTCCTTCTTAGATTTACAATCCATTATATACTTTGAATGAACTTAACATTCTCTACCTTCAACTGATTCCAACAATTCTTACTTATTATTGAAATCATATCATTAATGATACATTTTTTCATATGGATGAACATCATCATATATCATCTCATTCCCTTTCTCATCTACATCCATCCTTTATATTTATCCTTTTTTGAAATTTTCTTTTCATTTCATTGGGATAATTCTCAACCAAATTCAACTATGTGTGCTAACGCCAATCCGTGCAATTGAGTGATTTATTTCTCCATTAGAAACTTCCAAATTAGTGTAATTCATATTTTTCTTCACATCCCACACACACAAGTTGTCAGCTCAATGTATCCTGCAATCCTTCCAAGCATAACTTGCCAACAAGATGGTTCATTCATCACACGTAGGAAGTGTATACTTTCTTTTTCTTGGTATTTTCCCTCTACCATATCATGCTTCCCATAAATTCCTCCACATATTAATCATGCTTCAAAATATCTATTACTTAGTTTCTTATCTCTATGTTTATGGGGTTAAGGATCTTACATCCTCTTACATGCACAAGAATGTCATCTATACACATTGGTATATTCCATGTCCCCTATAACTGTCATTTTTTCTTTGTATACAATAACCAACTACAATGATCATGACTACCACAACTCCTCTCTACAATGGAACTTGCGAATTGTGGCCTTAGTTAATGCATTACATTCACTATGTATAAGGTAGAATTAACCTTTTTTAGTTCTATTTGTCTTTATGATTGGTCCTAAAATCAAATCTGCACTAAAAATCAAACATTTTCATTCATGGTATTAGGCCATCTTGCTAAAAACATCGCTATAACACTTATTATCTTGAATATCCCTACTCATCAATATTTTTGTCATATTTCCATGTACTCCTAACCATCCTTGTTCCAATCATTCAATCTATTAGTTAGTGAGCACTTTACACAACTATGTTTTTTCTCATCTAATTGTTCATGCACACCCTTATACAAGCACCATTATGAATTATCTGTACTCCTCCTTACTCACATATTATATGATCCTATGATCACCATAAACTTCTTTTCCCAAATTGAATATACTTTGGGGATATTCCATATTGACAAATACTTTGTCCAATAAAGCTCAAAGGCTTTGTTTTGCAAATATTTTAGAGTAAGTAGAAACACCTTTTGAATACTTGAACCTTTTATTACATTTTATTCTAATATATGTTTCTAATGACTGTACCCATGCTCCATTTTGAGTCAGGAACAAAATGTTAAACCTCCCAAAAGTTTCCCTTTCTTCCCATTTTTTTCATTTTTCTATTGGTGTAATCAAGGTCGAAGACATACTCCATCCACCTATAGAAAAAAACCTAGCAATAAATGTTCAACAACACAAGTATTACAATAGAGGGTGAACACCTTTGGTAACCACTCACAAAACAAGATCAAATATAAAAACACCAATGTTTTTACATGGAAAAATCCATATAGGTAAATATCCACAACCCCAACCAATGTTGCCACTTGAGGCAATTTATTAATTAAAAAGAAAAAATATTACGGAGACTTTCTCACAATCGATCATCAACAAATGACCATCTATTCTCTTTAAATAGATATCATGGACCAATCATGTGTTAATCTAGAAATCAATGTAGTCGTTAAGATTGAGGATAATTTGAGCTATTGGATCACTCTATGTCGGGAACATATCATGATCATCGGATTACAGATGCATACTAATGCATACTAAATAAACACACTAAGAAACACAATTTAACCTAACGACACATTAGACCAAGTTGATATTAACTAACTCCTAAGTGTTTAAATATCATAACACCCCCCCTTAATAACAACTTAGGATAGGAATGAAGGATTTACAAAGGAAACACAATAGGATAAGGAAGGAGGAATTAGATCCTACCTCCTTTCAATGACAACTTCCTGATCTCCTAACATAGATTGAAGTTTGGAAAACTTCTCTTATGTAAAAGACTTTGTGAATAGGTCTGCAACTTGATCTTCTATAGGTAAAAAGAGCACTTCAATAACTTGATCATAAATGAGATTGTTGATGAAGTGCATGTGTATCTCGATGTATTTGTTGTGTTGATGTTGAACTGTATCTTTAGCGAGTTTAATGGAACATTTATTGTCACACCAGATGGTTTTCAGAAGTTTCTGCTGGAATCCAAACTATGAAAGGATCTATTGAAGCCACAAGGATTCTTGACTTTCATTAACTACTACTTGATACTCTAATTCTGCTAAATAAAGAGAAATAACATGTTGTTTCTTACAAGCCCAAGTGACAGGTCTAGAATCAAGGTTGAAAACATAACCTAAAAAAGACTTTCAATCATCAGGGTTGCTGGCCCAATCCGAATCAATGAAACCAACCAAAAAAGGAGTCCCCCCTAAACTGTAATGTATCCCAAACTGAATTGTACCCCAAACATATCAAAGTATCTTTTTTGTTGATTTCCAATGTCTTTCATGGGGTGTTTTCATATACTGATCAATAATACCAATAGAAAAGGAAACATTATAATGGGTATGAGTCAAATACAATAGGATACCAACTAACTGATGGTGCAAAGTGGCATCGGCTTCAGGAGAAGTACAAGTGACAACAAGCTTGACTCTAGTTTGAAAGGGAGAAGTGGTTAGTTTAGAATCATCCATGTGAAAGTGGGGAAGAAGGTCACAAGCATACTTAGACTGGGAAAGAAAGATTCCTTTCTTTGTTTGCAATACTTGGAGGCCATGGAAATAATGCAAATAGACTAATTCTGTCATTTCAAATTTCTTTCTAAGTCTATATTTTACATGGGTTAAAAGTTTAGAGTCACCAACAATGAAGATAAGGTCATCAACATAAAGAAAAAGTATTATGAGGTGGCTTCCTAATTTATTTTTATAGACATTAGGGTCAGAATGACATCTAGAAAAGTCAGTGTCAAGAATAAAGTTTTCCATTTTGGCATACCAAGCTCGAGGATCTTGTAGGAGGTTGTTCCATGTATATTTCTTCTTGCAAATCCCCATGCAATAAGGAATATTTAACATCCATATGATGGACCTCCCATTTATATGAGGCATCAAGGGCTAGAACAAGGCAAATGTAATTCATTTTGGCTACAATGGAGAAGGTTTCATTAAATTTTATGCCTTCAAATTAAGAGAACCCTTTGGCATCTAACCGATCCTTGTGTCTTTCAACACTTCCATCTGATGCATGCTTAGTTTTGTACACCCATTTACATATAACAAGTTTCCTTCCTTTTGGAAGAGGTACAAGATCTCAAGTATCGTTAGCCATTAAACATAGATACTCTTCAACATAGAGGGGCTTCCGCAGTGCAACATATTAGATATCATTTTCAGTATTAACTGCGTAGTGTAAGTCATTAATATATGACCCATAAATAATAAGAGTGAAGGGAGCTCTAACTGGATAGTTCATAAGGCACAATACTTGCTAAGGTTTTGCAAATGGGGTAGCAAGATAAGTGGGATTGATTGTGGAGAAAACTCCACACTTAAACGCACTTAAGCCATAGGCGTCTTGGGATGGGTGACCACCTGGGAAGTCCTGGTTACTGGGTGCAAGCCCCGGAAGTGATGATTGATGCTATGCGATTCATTTCATTGGTTTCAATCCCATTTCTTGACCCTGTGAGCATCACCCGATGCAATTAGTGCTAAGAGGACTATTAAGATCATGAGAATTATTGGTCAGTTGCAACTAATACTCATGGATATGGGTCATAGATTAATGACTTACACTACGTAGTTAATCCCAAAAATGATATCTAATAGATACTCTTCATTCATTGTTGTGTCCCAATATAGATGACAGGAAGCTTTTGCAAATGTGTTTAGATCATGAGTATTTGAAACTTGATCCAAAAGAGAAGAGGCTCACTGGAACTGTAAACATGTCTAACATTGATTTGAAGTATCAATGACAATATCACCAACTACTTCTCATGTTGAATGGACCCATTTGGGAAGCAATGGTGCTGGTGCAGGTTCATGTTCAATGGAATCGTCGAGAAGAAGGTGAGCAGGAAGAGGTGCATTTTCATCCTCATTGTCATCATATATAGACGAATAAACCATAATAGGAACATAATATGGCACAAACAAAAAAGATGGCTAGCAGGACGATGATGGTACAAACATCAAATTAGCCTCACAAGCTAAGATATTTTTATCAAATTTAACATCTCTTCTAATAATAATTTCATTGGAATAAGGTTAAAGAAGTATGTAACCTTTAACATCTTCATAATATCCAACAAAAATACACTTCTCACTTTTAGGCCGCAAATATTTCATTTTCTCATCAGGAATGTGAGCCCATGCTACACTACCAAATACACAGAAGTGTCTTACATCTAGCTTAATTTTATTCCATGCTTCTTCCATTGTTATAATTTTTAGATCATTTTTGGGAGTGTGAATTACTATGAAATTTTCACTGTTAATGGTTTCCTCCCAATAATGAATAATTAACCCTTTAGATTGGATCATACAAATAGTCATTTATTTTAATACATGATTCTTTCTCTCAACCACACCATTTTGTTGTGGTGTATATGGAACAAAATGTTGCATTTTAACTCCCTATGTAGTGAACTAACTTGTAAACTTATTATTGACATATTCACGTATATTATATGTTCTTAAGATTTGAAGTTGATGTCCAGGTTGTTTTCCTACAAGGGCCTTGTAGGCCAAAAACTTGTAAAAGAATTCACTCTTAAGTTTTAATAAGTAAAACCGAGTTCAAATGAACAAATCATCAAAGAAATTTAATAAATACTTGAACCTAGAGAAAGAAGGAGGAGAAAGAATACCACACTAATCATTGTGAACTAGTTGCAAAGGGGTTGAGGCATGCCAAGAGGCATGTTTACCAAAACTATCCTGGTGATGTTTTTCGAGAACACAACCGACACAAACACCATCTCCGCAAGAAACAAGAGGAAGACTAGTCACCATGTGTTTATTACATAGTTTCTACAATGATCGATAGTTTATATGACCAAAACAATCATGCCAAAGTTTTCTCAAGTCATCGCTATAAGCAACAAAAATTGATGGAAAAGATGATGACCCAAAGTTGTCAAACTTGTACAACCTGGTAATATCATCAACAATTCTAGTTTCTAGGAATTGCTTAGGATCGTTTAAATCCTTGATTACAACTTGGTGAGGTGAAAACTCTATGGTTTTAACTTCACCTGAATGAGTGATATGATACACTGATAGAAGGTTGTAGGAAAGTCTTGGAACACATGATACATAATTGAAATTACCATTATCTACCTGAACTATTCCACACCCTACAACACTAATAGATATATCATCACCAACACATATTTTATTGGTGTCACATTCATTAAGAGCATAAAATATGGCTTTATCCTTATCCATATGATAACATGCTCCAAAATCAATAATCCACTCATCAAAACAATAATTAAAAGTTGCATTGAAGGAGAAATTAGAAGCATAGAGTGCATGTTCATGAGTATAAGAAGACTAGGAAGAAGAATCAATACTGATGTTTTGCTTCTTCATTGACAATTATAAGGATTCCATATTTTTAAAACATTTAGACTCCACGTGACCATATTTCCCACAAAATTTGCAATGTATGTCAATCTTCTTGCTTTTGGATTTTTCTCCTTTGTCACCATTAGGAGTAGAAGCCGACATAGAGGGTTTGGGACCCTTGTTTTTCTTGTTGTTTTGGTGAGCATGTTGCTTCTTGGGATTCTTGGATTTTTCCTCACAAGTTTGGACACTCTACTTTGATGGTTCTAAATCAAAGAGGGGTGAGGAGCAGGATGTATCCTCATTGACCCAAAAGGGAAATAAAAATTCTTATCTTGCATATTAAATTTGAATGCACTAACAACACTGTTGAATATGAATCTATAGTCCAGGGACTAAACAAGGCAATAGACTTAAACACCAAAGAATTGAAATTTTTTGGAGACTCATAAATTATCGTTAGACAAGTAAGAATACCACTCATTGCAATTCACCTCACTTGAGGAACTACCAAAAATAAGTACATAGAATAATAGACAATTTTGAGGCCTTCAACATTACCATTGCTCCCAGGAAAAAAAATACTCTTGTTGATTCTTTAGCCACAACAACCTCAAGAGTATCTCCTTTAAAATACTATGAAGCCTCAAGGTTTGTAGTGGAACTTCTCTACATACCGTCGATGCCTAACAACATTTCTAACTAGAAAGTCTTTGAAGGGGATGAACATATTTTATATTTCCTGACTAACCAAAAGAATTTTAAGGATTTTTCCATTGATGATGAAATATTCCAAGAGCTATTCACATAATTGAATATCCACGAACAGAAAAGGGGGACATATCACCCCAATGACAAACCAAAATTTCACACAATACCAAAAGGAGTGGCCAATCTGGAGAACCTTTTCGATCTAAGAGAAAGGTTTAGAGGGACGAAAAATGCAAAAACAGGGAGCTCATGCCCTATATATGAAACTATAAACCTAGGAACCCCTGAGAACCCCAAGAATGTCTGTTGGTTTTCTTATTCTGAACTACTCTTCCCTATTTCTTGCGTTGTTGACCCAGGGTTCATATCTCTAAAGGTACTAACAAAGCCTAAAACTATCGGCCCTTCTGGTAAACCAGAAGGCAACGCAATACACAGAAAGCACTGCGCAGTCTCACCTGAGATAGCTTAGAATGGGTGGCTCTAAGACTTAGGTGCTCACAACCTAGGATTGAGTAGGAGATAGGGGGTCTGTATTCTAATCCATTTACTCTAACTTCTGTTATGAACTACTGCTATTCTATTTTATATTTTAACCTCCGTGGTATATTTTCATTATATTCCCACAACAATTAACCAAGCAATATAATAACTCATTCATTCATTGCACACAACATTTAACTAATAAAAGTATGAAAAAGATATGCATTCATTCATCACATTACACAGGTATTACTGTGGTTCACCCCCTTCCAGGCTATGTCCACAAAGATTTGGCTATTGGATCTCTTATTATGGTAGTTCTGCAATCTTGCGCCGTGCACTTACAACTCTCCTCAGATGGGTAAGATCTATATGAGGCGAACTAGATCGCACCAGGATCCTCAGCCTGCGATCTAATTCTAAAAATCTACCTCCTCTCCTCCTCTCTAGCTCAATCACTTTACAAAAGTAGTTCTTCTCACCAAAAACATTACATAAATACAATCGAACTCTACATAAGTAGTGAACCGAACTTTTCCGAACTCCTATATGATACCTACGTATCTATATTTATATCTATTGGTCTCTTCAACCATTTACACAAAACCCTACAAAAACACTAACCCTATTGTCATTAGGTCTTCCTTCTCTGCATGCGTGCTTTGATTCCTTCCAGTTGTCACCTCCTTCTTGCATGCACGCGTGTTGTGCTTCTTACCAGTTGTCGCTTTCTTCTTGCACGCTTCCTTTCCCAGGATTTATCTTACAACTGTCATTCTTCTTTGTGCACACTTTCTTTCCCACTATGGTCTACTACCAACAAGCCCCCAACACTGACATGTAACTTGTCCCAAGTCACCTAATCTTTCCGAGCTGCCTCGATCTCCTCAGTGATCATCTAGAACTTTCCCTTAGCTCTGTTTCTTTTGATAGTGCCTATGTGGTCCTCTCCTTAATGGTATCCACTACCTGAACTGCCAGTTCGTCGCTCAGTAATATTTCACATTCTACCTGTGTTTGTGCCATCTTTGTTCTATCTGCTTCTGTCTGTGTGAGTACTTTTGCTACCCGTTCCTGTAATGGTTCTATTTGAGCATGATGCTCATGTTTCTGTGTTTGCGTAGTGATAAGTTCTACATGCATCTTCTTCAGCTCTAGCGTCCCCTTGATGCGTTCTAGGATTGGTATGGTCTTTTTCCTATGTTTAAGTTCTTGTATCGCTGCATTGATCATTTCCTCTTCTTTGTCCCATCATTGAACTTGTGGATCCTCTTCTAGTCTTGTCCAAAGGTGTGCTGCTTTTTCGAGCAAGTCAGCTACCGTGCTAACTTGTTTCTCCATCTCCTGTAGTTGCGCTGTTGTTGCCTACCTCCATTGCTCCTTTACTATCGGTGGAATTTTTGGTGTTAGCTATTCTCGGAGATCCCTGATCTCCTTCTGGTATTGAGCAATTGCCTATGCAATCAAGTTGATATTTTCTGCGACTAAGAGTTCATTTCTTTGCGCACTATTTGGAAGTTTCCCAAAAATTTCTCCCACTTTGCATTCCAATTCGTTCCTATGTTTCATCTCCTTCTGAGTTTTGGATTTGACCTGCTTATACTCTTTTTCCATCACTTCTCTCTTTTTTTTTTTCTATAGATCGACTAAGTTTTTATGTGCCTGAGACTGCATCTCGTGGTCGACACTAACATGAAATTTGTGCAGTGCCCTTGATGGCATCCGTGTCAAGACCAATTGGATGTGGTCCAAATCCTTTAGTGGTGTATGTCCCACTATTTCATCCATTTGTAGCATACCCGGTTTTATGTGGACCGTTGCATTTGCATGTGGCATTGGGAGGGCTGGGTCTCTTTCTTCGACCTCCACTCTTTTGTTGGTTTGTGTTGTTGATGGAACTATGCCTCTACTGCTAGTTTCTCTCTTCGCCTCTCTGAGTGTCCTGAGGAGCTATCTCATTTCTACCAGCTCTTTTTTCAGGTTATTCCTATGATGTGTTGCGTGGTCAAAGTCTTCTACTAGAAAATCCTGGACCATTCTGGCGATCATTTCTCCATAATCCTCCGTGATCATATAGTCCGGTGATGTTCGTTGCAACTTTTATTTCTTACGCGTGCCTATTGTCTGTACAACCGGTCTCTTAGCTCCCCCTAGTTTCTATATAATGGGATTTGGGGTAGTCTCATGCGCTCCCTTGGCATGCTTCGACTGTTTGTTGGTCTCTTTCTTCCCCTTCTGGGTCCCTATCGGATTTTCCCCTTCGTTTGCCTGAGTCGGATTTGTTTGGCCCATCCTTGGTTTCTTGGGCACTGGGATATGCAGAGCCTGTGTTTCCACCTGCACTGCTTCTCCTTCTGCGGGTCATTTCAGTACTTCTTGGGGAATGGATGGGATCCTCCATTCATCAGGACATTCACCGATGACCATGTCTATATCACCTTCTGTGATGCAATAGCGCATTGGTAGCCACTATTTATCTGGGTCCTTTCTTGGTTGTATCCACATGGCTTGACGTGTGGCCCAGAAGTTAGCGATATCCCCATATTGCATGAAAACCTCTAGTGTTATTCTCCATGATCGGCTAATAGATTCTTGTATGTCCTATAGGTATGCCTCAAAGATGATTCCATTTTCCTTTGTATGCCTGGCCTGTGGACCTGATCTCAATAACATATATCTCTCTCTCGCTGGTTGTGGTCTAGTAGAAAACACTACATACTCTGGTTCCCACCATCCCATGAAGGCTATGAGGGTGAGTAGCCATGAGTAATGAAATTTTGAATCGAGGTCCTGTGCATCCTTGCGGTCCACTTGGAACAATTTTAATAGATATGGCACCCAACTCACGAAGGTGCCTTCTGTGCATTGAGCTACTACTATGATGACTCCTGCTAGTACTTCATCTATGCGGAATTTTATTAACAACTTACAGAATAAGATATTTGGCCCAATCATGTCACTGCATTGTTGATCCGCTTGATTATAATGCCTCTTGTCTCCCTAGCGGTGCCATATTTCTTCTTCATTTCTTTTGCTAACACTTTCTCCTTGGATTTATCATCCAGAATTAGCGCGGGATCCATACCCCGACTGGGTAGTCCTATTATCTGCACGATAAGCTCAAAAATTATAGGGACGGGTCTGTCCAACCATATATCCCCTCCGTGCATGACTTCTAACAGCTTCTTAATGCATGTTTTCACGTACTTGCATCTACCAAAGTGAGGAAGTTTCAACAACCCTAAAACGCATGTTCGGTGATGCAGGAGCATCCCTCACGTCAAGCGAGCCAGCATGGAAGTGGAAGACAACTGGAAGGCGTCCAACACAAATTTTTGAAAAACACCTTGAAACTGTTGCGCGAACATTAATGAGGAAATTTATGAAGGAGTGCCTTTGTATATTGTAATCAGACCTTGAGCGCCCCGCTCTCGTCTGAAGCAGATGGAGGCATTTATAGTAGTAAATGTAAGTAGGTAGAATTGAATTCATAGATTAGACAGTTTTAGAAAGAAGGAGGGAAACCAGATATAGACACCCTCATTGTACATTGTAGCATAAGCATGATTATTGAAGCAAGAAGAGCATAGGAGAATAGCAGAGAGATGTAGAAGAACATCCATGTATAGATCTTGAATTAATAGAAGAAGTTGATTCAAATCCATGGTTTTGTGTCTGTTCTCTGTGTGTTGATGTTAAATGATGTGCTCATGAGTGTTTGTTTTCCTGTTATGCATTTGCTTTATTGCTGTGTATGTGATTTCATGTTTGAGTTTGAAATCTGAGGGGAAGAAGAAATGAGTTTCAATTGTTTCTCTATCTGAGTGAGGATTCCTGCAAGGAGTGCAGCTGAAAACATCCGCAAGGTGTGCATTGACGGAGGCTCAGGTAGTTTAAATCTTGTTCTCGTTCACCTAGAAGTGAAATTGGGTTACTGGAGCCATGCAAGGAGTGCGCAGGCTAAAGGAGAGTCCCAGTTGTGAATCTGAGCAGAAGTTTTGAAGGACTGCTGCTGCAGGTGTGTGCAGGGTCGAAGAAACCCAAACACTTGAAGTGTTTGCAGGTTGCCGCAAGGAAGGCGTGCAAAAGGTTCTCTTTTTTTTCTAAGAAACAGAGAAGTTGGAGAAATCTCAAGAGGGATAAAACCTTCGGAACCTAAGGAAGGATTGCACAGGGATTTCGTGTCGTGGAGCATCTAAAATCCAGGGTTGCAGGGTTGTACGCAGGAGGACGAGTGAGCGTAAAGGAACACTTAGTTATTTTCAAGAAATCCTCAAGGAGGAAGAAATTGACGGTCAGGATCTCGTGGAGGGGATTTGTGAAAAATCTGCTAGCCGTCAGATCCACCAGAGCAATGAGGAGGTTACGGCCACACCAGGAGGTTATGTTCGGGAGGTTCATGAGCCGTAGGATCATTGTTGGGTTGCCCGTCAGCCATTCGATCAGGAAAAAGTTGCACTGGGGTTAAGTCCTAGTGAGCAGAGGAAAGTCCCGGAGAGGCATCGGGATATTGAGGCATCGGGGTTTCAAAATTCAAGAGACTCGAGACCTTTCAAGTCTCGAAACCCCAAGAGGAAGTCCTAGCCATGGATCTCAGGGTGGACACGCGTCAGAAGATCCGGGGGGAGTCGGGGTTCGGCATTTTGGGAATCCCAGGGACAAAGAAAACATTGCATCAGGAATCACGATCTCGCGATGTCCGAAAAGTCGATGAGGGGATAGTGACGTGGAAGAGTCAACCCTCACATGCATCGGGAATCGATGTTTCGTGATTCTTGGGAATCATAGCAGTGGGAATCGCGAAACTTCGAAATGAGATATCCCGACAGGTCAAAGGAACGGTTTGGGGCCATAGAGGAATTAGTGGAGGACAGGTGGCATGCCATATCGGGGTTCAGGGTTTTGAGAATCCAAAAAAATTCGACCACAGGACTCATGAAACTGCGAAGTCCAATTTCCCGATTGTTAAGGGAGATCTTTTGGAGAACTGCTATGGGTGTGGAAAATTCCCGATAGGGAATTATAAGAGCTTTTCAGTTCTTCGGTCCGAGGAAGGAGGAGGTCCTGTGAGCGGACGTGCTTGAGGGCGCGACTGCGTCAAGTGGTATCAGATCTTTGTTCTTGTCTGTATATTTTAGGCAGGAAGAGGTAGGAAGAGGTAAAGAGCACTCTGATACACGTCAATTGGTATCAGAGCTTTGTTCTTCTCTGTATATTTTAGGCAGGAAGAGGTAGGAAGAGGTAAAGAGAACTCTGATACATGTCAAGTGGTATCAGAGCTTTGTTCTTGTCTGTATATTTCAGGTAGGAAGAGGTAGGAAGAGGTAAAGAGCACTTTGATACACGTCAAGTGGTATCAGAGCAAGAAAGTTTCTTTGCTTTCTGTAGCAGAGAAGAAGGAAATTCACCATGCCGCCAAGGAGATGGGATAGACAGTCAACCGATCCAGAGGAAAGAGAAAACCCAAGGAGAAGGGGTAGGCAAGCACAAAATCCAGAAATGGAAAGAGAGATACGTGATTTACGAGCTAGACTCGAAGATATGGAGACAGCGCAAAGACGCACAACTAGTGCGTGGTATCTTAGTGATTCAGAGGGTGAAGTTGAAGATGAACACGGGGAAGAAGTTGCAACCGAGGATGCAGCCAATGAACGTCTAATCAAAGCTATTGCACGGATGGGTGCAAAAACGAAGATGGACATTCCAGTTTATGAGGGAATTTTGGATGTGGAAGAGCTTCTAGATTGGATTAGAGCTCTGGATACGTACTTCGATTATGAAGATGTCGAAGAGGATAAGAAAGTCAAGCATGTTGTCACGAGATTGAAGGGACATGCAACATTATGGTGGGACGAGCTACAAGCAGATAGATGCTGCAAGGGAAAGCAGAAAATTAAAAGTTGGGATTGAATGATTGCAAAGATGAAGGCAAAGTTCATCCCCAGAGATTATCAAATCACTATGTTCAGGAGGATGTAGAACCTATGAAAAAAGATGATGATAGTAAAAGAGTACACAGAGGAATTCTATCGACTGAACATTAGGGAAGGTCATCGGGAGAGCGATGATGAGAAAGTTGCCAGGTATATGAATGGCCTGAGATATGATATCCAGGACGAGATGAGTATGGCAACGATCCGAACGGTGGAGGATTCCTATCAAATGGCTTTGAAAGATGAAGAGAAGCTGATCCATAAGAAAGGTCAGCGAGGCCGAGGTAGGAGTCATCCCAAAGGAAAATCGGTTACCCAAGATAAATACCAGAAGCCCAAGGACGACTGGAAAAAGCCTCAGACTAGAACCGAGAGAGGAGGAAGTTCACAGTGAGGCCAGCATGCTGAACAGAGAGGACAACATACAGAGAAGAGCGGAGGATACGCTGATAATAACATGTTTCCTCGTACCAGAGGTAGAGGAAGAGGAAGAGGTGGAGTAATCACATGCTTCACATGTGGAAAAAAAGGGCACAAGTCATTTGACTATCCAGATAAAAAGAAGGATGGAGGATAAGCTCACATTGTCGAGGCACAGAGGTGAGATGTTGAGGCGGAATATGCAGAAGGCGGAAGGTCATTGATGATGCATAAGGTTCTCTTAACACCCGAGAAGGAGGTGGAGGACTCAGCTCAAAGAAACAGACTTTTCAGAACTGCTTGCAAAACCAAGGACAGGGTATGCAAGGTTATCATGGACAGCGGTAGCATAGATAATCTCGTTTCAACCGAGATGGTAGAGAAGCTGGA
>SNQJ01S0003480.1:145083-156356 GCA_010110895.2 Picea sitchensis
ATGTAGAAGAACATCCATGTATAGATCTTGAATTAATAGAAGAAGTTGATTCAAATCCATGGTTTTGTGTCTGTTCTCTGTGTGTTGATGTTAAATGATGTGCTCATGAGTGTTTGTTTTCCTGTTATGCATTTTATTTATTGCTGTGTATGTGATTTCATGTTTGAGTTTGAAATCTGAGGGGAAGAAGAAATGAGTTTCAATTGTTTCTCTATATGAGTGAGGATTCCTGCAAGGAGTGCAGCCGAAAACGTCCGCAAGGTGTGCATTGACGGAGGCTCAGGTAGTTTAAATCTTGTTCTCTTTCACCCATAAGTGAAATTGGGTTACTGGAGCCATGCAAGGAGTGCGCAGGCTAAGGGAGAGTCTCATTTGTGAATCTGAGCAGAAGTTTTGAAGGACTGTTGCTGCAGGTGTGCGCAGGGTCGAAGAAACCCAAACACTTGAAGTGTTTGCAGGTTTCCGCAAGGAAGGCGTGCAAAAGGTTCTTTTTTTTTTCTAAGAGACAGAGAAGTTGGAGAAAGCTCAAGAGGGATAAAACCTTCGGAACCTAAGGAAGGATTGCACAAGGAGTTCATGCCGTGGAGCATCTAAAATCCATGGTTGCAGGGTTGTACGCAGGAGGACGAGTGAGCGTAGAGGAACACTTAGTTATTTTCAAGAAATCCTCAAGGAGGAAGAAATTGACGGTCAGGATCTCGTGGAGGGGATTCGTGAAAAATCCGCCAGCCATCAGGTCCACCAGAGAAACGAGGAGTTTACGGCCACACCAGGAGGTTAAGTTCGGGAGGATTGTGAGCCGTAGGATCGTTGTTGGGTTTCCCGTCAGCCATTCGATCAGGAAGAAGTTGCACTGGGGTTAAGTCCTAGTGAGAAGAGGAAAGTCCCGGAGAGGCATCAAGATATTGAGGCATCGGGGTTTCAAAAGTCAAGAGACTCGAGACCTTTCAAGTCTCGAAACCCCAAGAGGAAGTCCTAGCCATGGATCTCAGGGCAGACATGCGTCAGAAGATACGAGGGGAGTCGGGGTTCGGCATTTCGGGAATCCCCGGGACAAAGAAAACATTGCATCAGGAATTGCGATCTCACGATGTCCGAAAAGGCGATGAGGGGATAGTGACATGGAAGAGTCAACCCTCACGTGCATCGGGAATCGGCATTTCGTGATTCTTGGGAATCATAGCAGTGGGATCGTGAAACTCTGAAACGCGATATCCCGACAGGTCAAAGGAATGGTGTGGGGCCACAGAGGAATTAGTGGAGGACAGGTGGTGTGCCATATCGGGGTTCAGGGTTTTGAAAATCCAAAAACACTCGACCACAAGACTCGCTAAACTGCGAAGTCCGATTTTCCGATCGTTAAGGGAGATCTTTTGGAGAACTGCTGTGGGTGTGGAAAATTCCTGATAGGGAATTAGAAGAGATTTTCAGTTCTTCGGGCCGAGAAAGGAGGAGGTCCTATGGGCGGACGTGCTTGAGGGCGCAACTACGTCATTCGGTCCAGTCCAACTGCCCACTGATGTGGCTGGATGATCGTTTCTCCAAGTTGGTTTACCACTATGTTCTGCATAAAAACCCTCGACGCAAGTTCTAGGTACTTGGTTTCATTTGAGACATCATGGTCGGAATACTTGAGCTTCCTGATGTGACCCAGTAGCTGCGGCTCTACCTGTACACCCTTTGGTATGCGTGGTAGCACAATTTATACTGTTGGTTTCTTGCAAGGTGAGATCGGTATCATAAATCTGTCTTCCTACTGTGGTGGTTGGTACAAAGTTCCAACAACTCTTGGTTGTTGCCATGTAAGCCATTATGGCCAAGTTGAGGTAGTTCTCGTGGTCTCTTCTATTGGGTGACCTAGGCTGGGTACCTTCAACTTGACTGGTTGCCCTTCTGATCCTTGATTCTATGTCATTGTGTTACCTTCCGTAGCTGGTTCAGTGCTTTGTGGTTGCACTTCTTGTTGGGGTTCCGTTTCCTCATTCTGAGTTTCCTGCACCGCTGCTGGCATGTCCTCTTTCAGTTCCTCTAGTTGTGTCTATTGAATCTCTTTCAGTATCGGTGTAGAGTTCACCGACGGTATCTCTGGGGATGGGATCTCATCGATATCGACGATCTCCGATTGATGCTGCTCATTTTCTTCCAGCGGTCCTCGTGACCTAGTTTAAACTCTAGTCGGTCTGGCGGTCTGGCCTGGCTTGATGGACTTTGGTGGTGCCATAGTGGTGAGTGTCGAACATCTGCCGACTTTAGAAGACTACGGTGAAGTCTGTGGTCTCGCTCTGTTCATTTGAGTTGTTGTTTCTCTCTCTCTTTGTTCTCCTTTCGTGAATAGACAAGTTGCTTTCATGCTCGCGTGTTGTATGGGTTTGTCATGGATTTTATCGAGGAGGCTTCCTCCATGATGCAATTAATGCACCATAACTGTGGTTTCAGTGCATCTGCGACAGTTTCATACTTTCCATTATGCTTACTTTTTCGTTTCTAGTTGGCGTGTTTAATGTGATGTTCCATCAGTCCTTGCCATGCCTTAATTCCTCTTAGTGTTTTCATGTCATCTTGCTTTTGCCGAATTTATGTTTCCCTCTCATTTGTCTTAGGCATGTAATTGTTTCTCTTGCCTTTACTGCATTAGTTTTTTGAGTGTCCAGTGGCTTTTTCGTGGTTTTTTTTTTTTTTATTGCGTGGTGGGTGGTCGACTGTCCTTGTACAACTTCAGTCAACTCCCGTTGATCATTCCTCTGAGGTCTGCACTTGTTAACTCTTAACTATACACCTCCTCCGTCTGTTATAGATTTGACCTCGTAAGGTCCTAACCAATGCGTTCTCATCTTTCCTGGGTGCTGAAACGATTTGCTATCCTAGAGAAATACTAGATCTCCTTCCTTGAAAGTATTCTTCTTGATATGTCGATCGTGCCATGCTTTGTCTCTGGCCTTTTTCACTTGTTGATGGAATCATACCAGGGTTCGGTCTTCCTCCATTGCTAATAGCTAGTTCAGTCTTTCCTGTATTGCGTCGCGTTCTGTCATTTGTGTGATAGCGGTTATACATAAGATGGGTACTAAAAATTCTAATGGCACTACTGCTTCTTGGTCGTAGACGAGTTTGAATGGTGTGTGCCATGTCGACTTCTTGCATGCCGTCATATACACCCATAATACTGTTGGTACTTTGACGTCACATTCGTCTTTGTTGAAATTACAGATCTTTGTTAGTGTGCTCTCTAGAATTTTTTTAAAGGCCTCTATTGTGCCATTCACCTGTGGATGATACGGTGTGATTTGCTAGTGGTGAACCTCAAATTTTTCGAGCATCGCATGGATGGTGCTATTTATGAAATGTGTGCCTTGGTCTCTCATCAAAACTCTTGGGCACCCAAACCTAGTAATTACTTGTTCAAATAAGAAGTGTGCAGTTGTCTCTGCACTACAGTCTTTTATTGCTGCGACTTCCGCCCACCTTGTTAGGTATTCCATTGCGGTGATGATGTATCTTGCCCCTGTTCTTTTGGATGGTGGGTTAATTGGTCCCACAAAATCTATTTCCCATTTATCAAATGCTTGTAATGTCACTTACGGTCATAATGGCATCTGGTTCCTTCTGTTGGGTTTGCCTACCCTTTGACAAACATCACATCTCTGACAGTACTCTTTCGAGTCTCGGTGAATGGTTGGCCACCATAATCCTACGCGAAGTACCTTCTGCGCGGTAACTTTTCTTGCATAGTGTTGTCCTACCAATCCCTTGTGGGCTTCTGCTAAAATTCTTGGTCGTTCATGCTCTAACATGTACCTTCGTAAAATGTTATATGCACCCATTTTATATAGATGTCCTGCGATCAATTGATAGTCGGTTGCGCGAGCTACCAGGTTCTTCTTCTGCACGGTGGTATATTCTTGTGAACCTGTACCTGTGCTCAAGTACTAGATGATCTCTGCGAAGTAGTCATCAACAACCTGTACTAAGAATAACTGTGCATCTAAAAAAGTTGTCTTCTAATTTCGTGGGTTCTTCTCCATTTATGACCCGTGATAGGTGGTCAGGTCTTGCGTTCGGTTTTCTTGGTTTAACTATTAATTCAAAGTTGAATTCTTGAAATAGCAGTAACCATTGACAGATTCTCCCCCCCAACACTGGCTTGTTGACTAGGTATTTTAAGGCTGAGTGATCTGTAAACATCTTAAAATGTTTTCCCAATAGGTAGTGTCTGAACTTCTACAATGCATAAACCATAGCTAGGCCTTCTCTTTCCATCGTGTTATAATTATGTTCTGAGTATGATAGTTTTATTCTTGCAAATGCTATCAGGTGATCCAAGTCTCTTGTTCCTGGCTATGCTAGGATAGCTCCAAGTGTTATCACGGATGCGTCTACATGCACATGGAATGTCTTTCCTCAATATGGAAATACTAATATCGGTGCAGTGACCATATTTTTCTTCAGGGTATCCAGACCATGTTGACACTCATCGTTCCATTGGTACTTTGTATCCTTTATTAGCAGTTTCTCCATTGGTGTTGTGATTTTCACATATCCTTTGATGAAATTCCTATAGTATCTTGTGTGTCCTAATGTCGCTCGTAGTTGACAGACTGTTTTTAGCGCTGGTAAATTAACGATGACTGCGATCTTTTTCGGATCAACCAATAGCCCTTGTTTGCATACTATATGGCCCAATAGTATCCCAAACGGTGTTCCAAATATACATTTATTTATGTTTAGTGCTATCTGACACTGTGTTCATCATTCTAACATCAAGCGTAAGACTTCCACATGGTTTTTCAACAGACTATAGACTGCCCAGTCATCCAGGTATACTTCGAAAAATTGATGGATGAATTATTTAAATGCTGCAATAACCACTCTGGAGAATATTGTTGGTGCATTCTTCAATACAAATGGCATGATTGTATATTGGTAAGATCCCCATTCAATCATGAATGTGGTCTTATATCTATCCTTCTGTGCTATCTTAATCTGATGGTAGCCTGAGAATCCATCAGTGAATGAGTAAACTTTGTGTCCCCCCACATTCTCTAACACTTCATCCGTGAACAGTGTAGGGAATGGGCCGTGTAGGCATGCATCATTCAACTTCCTCAAGTCAACGCATATCCTAATCCCTCTTCCTTGTTTCTTGTCCTGTACAACCATGAGGCTTATCCATTCTGATTCCTCGACTGGCTCAATTATGCCAGCTTTGAGCATCAGATCAATCTCCTCTTTAACTTTTTGTTTATATATGGGGTTCAGTCTATATGTTCGTTGTATAATCGGTCTCACTTCAGGTCTGAGAGGCATCTTCATCTCTCCCAGTTCTCCTGCTATGCCCTTCATATCTTTAAATGTTGTAGGAAACAAGTCGCTATATTCGTGCAACAACTTTTTTATTCTTTCTACTATTGAATCATCCCAATAATCTCCAATGCTGGCCATTTTGGGATGTTCAACTGTTCCGATGTTAACTTTCTTTACCTTTATTTGTGCGGAAATAAATTCATATTCTATGGGTGGTCCCTTCACATATCTTTCACCTTCTACTTCTTCAATCTGAATGTCGTGTGGGTCATCTTCGTTTGGCGCTTCCTCTTGTACATGGTAACATGAAAGTAGTTCCTTAACTATCTTCTTATTCCACTGCTACTCTTCGATAATAAGTTCTAATTCTAGTTCTTCAACGAATATGACTCCTCTAATCCGTTTCAGGGCTGTATCTATGTTGGGGTTCTCATGCTCAAATGAGAAAGTGATGATAAAATTATGTTTCAATGTCGTCCATGTTGTAGTTCCTTTGCACAGTTCCTGATCTGTATACCAGTTCGCTGGTATGCCCTCTAATGTGTGAATGAAGTGGTGAGGCCATTCCTCTAGTGGTGTCATTTTCCACAGCGTTTTGAACTCCTCCAAGTGTTTCACTGGTGTTCCTAGTACTTCATATCTCCGTTGTTTGTTGTTTTTGTGTTCTGCGTCGAACCTTATGCGTAGTAACCACTTACATTGATACTAGTTTGTGATAGTCTCCTTGTGTTCGCCCCACCATCTTGTGGGTGTGGCCTTGAGTGCTAAGTCCAGTGCTAGTAGCCTCTGGTTCTCTAATACTTTGTCTTCATATTGTGTCAAGAATGTTTCCAAATCATTTAGTCTATGGAAACTGGGTGGTTCTTTGATTTCTATACCTATCCACCATATTTCGTGGTCTATTCTTGCACACCTTCTCGTGGATACTTCATGTAGTCTTTGCTGCCAGTTTTCTATCCTGGTGTCTAAATCTATTGCGCATGAAGTAATGCTGTGCCAACTGAGTACCCCATCTGCGGTTGGGTTTACATAATCCTCCTCGCATGCAATTGTTCTATACAACTGGCCGATCTCCTCTAAGTCCAGGCAAGTGGGTTCTATGAACCTCTCCCTTTCTGATGGGTCTAGTGGTGCTATGACTCTGTAATCTCCATATTCAAATGTCATTTTTCTTGTCTTCAAGTTGATTATGGTGATTGGTCTGGTTTTCAAACGCCCAATCCAGACTGAGTAGTGTCAGGTACGGTGTTGTGCCATCTACTATTTCAATGAATTCAAAGTCTGCCTTAGTGCACACTTCATCAAGATCTATTGTTACTCCTTTCAGTCTCCCTATTGGTAGGACCCTATGTTGGTTTGCTAGTTTTAGTTGGAAATTTGAGTATCCCAATGTTGGCTCTCCCATGCATTGCCAGGTTTTCTTGGGTAGCACATTCACTTTAGATCCTAGGTTGAGTATGATATCTCCCATATTGAAATCCCCAAAGTTAGCATTCAACCTAATTTCTCTACTTCTTCTTCTTCTTGTGTGTAGATGATTGCCAATTTTTGGTTCTAGCTTTTGTTTCGTCTTGCTGCTACATTTCTCTAGGATGTTTTGCAATATTTTCACAAATGAGGGATCACTTAACATTTTTATGCATGATTGCAAAAATTCTTTGATAGTACTTACTTGTCCCTCGAGTGGCATTCCCTTGGTATGATCCAATGATGGTGGCATTTCGTATTATGGGGCTTCATGGTTTGGTTGCGCAGTAGAAGTCGATACGGTGTCCACCTTCTGAAATTCTTGTCGGGCTTCCTTAATAGTCTCCTTTTCTTTGGGTGCATCGAAATGCTTCCTTGGTTCAATGTTCTTCCTTACCCATTAGTTCTGTGTGGTTTCTTGTCGGACTGCGTCATTTTCTGTCTTCGTTCTGCCACAGGTGACTATATTGATGTTCCATCCATCCTCCCTTACTTCGGCTTAAATCCATTGAACATTATGATTGTTATGGTTCCTCTTTTCCTAGATCTTAACTAATAGTGTCGAACATTCCTCTATCTCGTGATTTGATGCATGACAATACATACAAGTCATTGGTGGTAGTGGGCATTCTCGTGCATAATGTCTCAGTTGCTGATAGTTGTGACATGTGATTGGTCCTCTACCACATTTGAAACCTCCTCTGGCTCGTCTTCCTCCTCGATGTTCTGCTCAGTCCCATCTTGGTGTGTTGTATTATGGTGTCTGATTATACTGCACGGTATTATACTGGGGTTGCACCAGGTTGTACTACGATTGTGCATTATTGTATGGTTGTTGCGCAGTATTGTACTACTGCTGCGCAGTGTTGTATGGAGCTGGGGATTGATTGAACAATGGTGTTTCTTTCCCATTCATCATTTCGGTCAATACCTTGTATGTGTCTGATGTTCTTTCCTGCATCAACTCCATAGTTCTGCAATCTTTTTCATCGTGGCCCACTGACTTACAAAAGGAGCAATAATAATTCTTTGGAACTGTCTGGTACTTCTACATCATCATGCAGTGATAAGGGTCGTGACCCATTTTCTTTCATATTTCGCATCATAATCCTCCCTGTGGTAGCGGGTTTGGCATGCCTTTTTCCATGTACTGTGCAAATATTGGACATTCATTCTTGTGGTGTCCTTCTGCCCTGCATGTTTTGCACCAAACGACTTTTTGTTTGTCCTTGTTCTTATTCTGGTTCAATTGAAATGTTAGGTTCTTCAAATCCTCCTTCAATTCTTCAATAGCTAGGTCCGTCTAATGATACTGGTTCTCTTCCAGCTGCAAGGCTGCCTGTAGGGCCTCGATTTGCATCTGAAACTTCTGCTATCGTAATGGATATTTTAGGTGTGGGAGTAGTGAGTTGACAAACAGGTGTCGGTGTTGCATCTTGGTCATAAGGTATTTTAACTTCCCCTTCAGTTTCTTGAATCTATGATCAATCTCCCATACCGATTCTCTTGGTTTCTGTCTTATCTCGATCATCTCGTTCATGTACTGATCCTCTTAGCTTGGCTTCTAGAAATCGTTAATCAGTAGCTTCTTAATGTCTGCCAATGTCCTCATCGTCCCAGGAGCACTGTTCATGTCTAGACTCATGTACCAGTCTAGTGCGCGGTCTCTTAGCGTGATCACTAGCTGCACAAGTTTGGTATCTTCATTAGTGATCTGTTTTGCCTCCCATATCTTTACACAAATAAACAAATTCTTCTCAGGCTCTTTTGCTGCTTCTCCTCGAAATTTTGGTAATATGATAGTGGGATCATGTCCTGCCATTCTAAATACTGAATTGCTACCTCCATTGTGTGGTGTATATACTTGACTAGTACTTCCTAGACTGGCTCCTCCAGTTGTTTCTCCTGCGGTAGATGTACTTCCTACTGTCGGACTTCCTCCGAACTTCGGTTGTATAAATGGTGGTGTTCTCTTTGGTGTATTGGTCGCACATGGGTTTATGGGTTCCACACTAACATTAATATGGAAAGGATGGATATCTTCTCCTCCTGTTCTTGGGCCTCTTGTTTTCCTCTCATAAGTTGTGTGCAGGATTTCCTCAATCTGCTCCACAACCCGTAGATCCTCTACCTCTTCCTCATCACTTGCCAAGCCCTCCCTCATGGCTATGGCTGTCTTCTTGGTATTCACCTTATATTGGTAGGGTACTCTGCTATGCGTCATTCCTTATGGCGCTAAGATCAACTTAAGTTGGTCGTCATCCATCAAGATCGGGTCCAATAATTCCTCCTCCTTCTTTCCTTTATCCTCACCTTTGTCCATCTATCCTCTCTCTGTCATTGCTTCCCCCCTTCCCGAATGCATGCAGGGAAGTCTAGATGTCTGATTCCATTTTCATTACCCCTTTGTTATATAGAAGTATTTTAATAGAAGTATACAGTGATGGAATGTACCTTCCATGGGGTCTGCGTATAAATTTCTTCTTTGCTGCACTGTATGACTTTGCTTTGTCGATTGCAAACTCTGTAATGAATCTTGACACAATACTATCAATCCAAAAGTTGACTGTGTGGGTGAATTTTTTGTTCACCTGCTATAACTGCTCAACCTGTACTGGGGTCCAATCTAGCTCTCAGATCCGATTCATCGCGTGGTTATCTTTCAACCTTAGTATCCACTCCTATAGTAGGTGGGGAAAATCACAGAAAAATACTTCGTTTAAATCTGTAAACACGTATTTATCCATATATTTGCGAGGTGTGAGGCTAGGGTTTCTATTGTCTTTCTGGGAAAAATCTATCTCTTTAGTTCTTATTCGGCCTTCGATTTCTTCTTTCATGGGATTCCACGGTCTCAACATTCCCTTCTAGTGGCTCAACGGTCTTCTGGTTTCACTCATTCTTTTCTCATGCATTTTATATCATCTACTCAGTCCTCTCTTGTTCCTCCTAACACGACAACAAAACCGTTTGTTGGTTTTCTTATTCTGAACTACTCTTCCCTACTGCCTGTGTTGTTGACCTAGGGTTCATATCTCTAAAGGTACCAACAAATACTAAAAATATCGGCCCTTCTGGTAAACCAAAAGGAAACATAGTACATAGAATGCACTGCCCAGTCTCACCTGAGATATCTTAGAATGGATGGCTTTAAGATTTAGGTGTTCATAGCCTAGGATTGAGTAGAAGATAGGGGGTCTGTATTCTGAGCCATTTACTCTAACTTGCGTTACTAACTACTGTTATTCTCTTTTATATTTTAACCTCCGTGGTATCTTTTCGTTATATTCCCACAACAGTTAACCAAGAAATATAATAACTCATTCATTCATTGCACACAACATTTAACTAATAAAAGTATGCAAAATCTATGCATGCATTCATCACATTACATAGGTATTACCATGGTTCACCCCCTCTCGGGCTACTTCCACAAATATTTGGCTCTTGGCTCTCTTATTATGGTAGTTCTGCAATCTCACGTAGTGCACTTACAACTCTCCTCAGATGGGTAAGATCTATATGAGGCGAACTAGATCGCACCAAGCTCCTCATCATACGATCTAATCCTCAAAATCTACCTCCTCTCCTCCTCTCTATCTCAATTGCTTTACAAAAGTAGTTCTTCTCACCAAAAACATTACATAAAGACAATCGAACTCTACATAGGTAGCGAACCAAACTTTTTTGAACTCCTATATGATACCTTCTTATCTATATTTATATCTATCGGACTCTTCATCCATTTACACAAAAACCTACAAAAACCCTAACCCTACTATCGTTAGGTCTTCCTTCTTTGCATGCATGATTTGCTTCCTTCCAGTTGTCGCCTCCTTCTTACATGCGTGCCTATTGTGCTTCTTACCAGTTGTCTCTTTCCTCTTGCACGCTTCCTTTCCCACGATTTCTCTTCCATCTTTCATTCTTCTTTGTGCACGCTTTCTTTCCCACTACGACCTGCTACCAACAATGTTAACCTAGGAAAGGCAGTATCCAAAGAAGACATGAAGTCTTATCTTAAACTATTTAAAGAATATCAAGATGTCTTTTCTTGTTCCTACCCAGAATTGAAAACGTATGATACTCGTATTATCCAACATACGATCCCATTAAAATCTAGAATAAAACCCTTCCAACAGAAGCTTAGAAAGTACCACCCATCTCTAGAACCCCTAATGTATCAAGAGTTGAAAATTTTATTATATGATAAAATTATCTTTGAGGTAAGACATTCTGTTGGTATATTGGTTACTATCATTGATGTCAACCCTAGTCATGGGTTTTGGACCGCAAGATTGATGAAGGTATTTGGACATGAAGGAAAATGCACATGTAGATACATGACCCATGAAAGGATAATATACATCATGTTGTTTTCGATGGTATGTGGCACGTCACGTGGATCCTCATGGTTGAGGAGAAATGAATTTTTGAAGATGACAAAGTGAATTGAAGAAGGAAGTACATGTAGGCCCTGAAGATAATTAAAGAAAAGAATTACA
>SNQJ01S0003480.1:156366-187562 GCA_010110895.2 Picea sitchensis
GGAGTTTTATCCCTCCCTTTACATTTGGAAGCTGTAGCTACCTTTGGAAGTCATTACTTCCCTTGAACAATAACTATTGATTATTTATCATATATTGTGCATGATGTATTGTGGTGTATTGGTGTAACTCTTATACTATTGTTCATTGCTCATTGGATATAATTGAATGTTTTAAGTATAAGTTGAAAAAGGTTTTTAATTGTACTTGATACTAATTCAACCCCCTCTCAGTATCAACACATTCTGCATGGGTAGCCAATATGGTGCCTGTTAGAAATAAATATGGGGAAATCAATTTATTTGTGGATTTTAGAAACCTTAATAGAGCATAAGAAAAATATAAGTACCCAGTACCACCTATTGGCACTTGGCTGAAGGGGATAGAAGAACGATCATGGGAAAGAAAGCGTGCAAAAAACTGAAGTTATAACTGACAAAAGAATAGCATGCACGGATGCAAGAAAGCGTGCACAAAGGAAAGAGACAACTGGAGGAAGAACAACACGCGCATGGGAGAAAGACCTAACGTAAGAAGGGTTAGGGTTTTGGTAATATTATGTAAAAATATGAAGAGCCTGAAATGTATAAATATAGATACGAAACTATCATATAGGGAGGTTTTGTTGTTAGTGTATTATTGTTGTTGAGGGTTAGGCTTTGGAGTTAAGTTTTGGAGACTGTAACCACATAGGAGCATAGGCGATATGTAATGTTTTTAGCTATATGAACCGATTTTGTAAGTTTTTGAGAAAATGAGATACGAGGGAAGGTAGATCTGAGGATTAGACTGCAGGCTATAGATCCTAGTGCGATCTAGTTCGCCTCACATAGCTTACCTAGTTTTGTGGAGAATTGTAAGCGTGTGGCGCTAGGAATGCATAACTGCCATAATAAAAGAGCCAAGAGCCAAATATTTGTAGACGTAGCCCAGGAGGGGGTGAACCACAGTAATACTCATGTAATATGTTGAATGTATTCATGGCTCTTCTTTCTTTCAACAATTAATGGTTAAGCTTGATGAATGAGTTAGCACATTGTTATGAATCTGTTTATACTCTGCTGGAATTAAACTATGAAATATATGTATGTGACTTCAAGGGATGAGTATTTTACCTTAAATCTCACGGTACCTGGCTTTAATCAAGAAACCCCTATCCCCTACTTTGTCCTAGGCTGTAAACACTCGAGTCTTACAGTCACCCATTTAATGCTATCTCGGGTGAGACTGCACAGTACCTTCTAGGTGTTGTGTTGCCTTCTGGATTACCAGGAGGGCTGATAGTTTTAGAGGCTTTGTTGGAACCAAAAATGACATAAACCCTGGTTCAATAACTCAGACAACCCGAGAAGGGAAATAGTAACCAACAATGGTTTTGTTGCTTTATTAAGAGGAACAAGAGAGGACTGAGTAGATGAGATAGAATGAATAAGAACCGAAGGAGTGGAACAAAAGAGCAATGAGCCGTTATAAGGGAATATTGAGACCTTGGAACCCCACGAGAGAAGAAATCGAGGGTTGGTTGAGAACTAAAGAGCCAGATTTTGGATAGAAAGACAATAGAAACCCCAGGATCACACCACTTAAATACCTAGATAAATACGTATTTACAAATTTACACGAAGTATTTTTCTGTGATTTTCCGCATTTATTACAGGAGTGGATCTTAAGGTTAAAGGATAACCATGTGACGAATCAGATTCAACAGCTAGATTGGACTCCAATACGGATCCAACAACTGCAACAGGTAAACAACAAATTCACCCACGCAATCGAGTTTTGGCTTGAAAGTATTGTGGTAGGCTTTATCATAGAATTTGTGGTAGATACAAAAAAGTCATACAGTGCAATCGAGAAAGAGTTCCTATGAGGACCCAGAGGAAGGTACATTCGATCACTGTATACTTCTATCAAGATATTGCTATATAAAAAAGGTGTAATGACAATGGAAACAGACAGCTAGACTTCCCTGCGTGCATGGGGGAAGGGGGGAAGCACAGACAGAGAGAGGAGGAATGGAAGGAGGGCAGGATAAAGAGAATAAAGAGGAGGCACCCTTGGACCCGATCTTGATGGATAATAACCAACTTAGGTGGATCTTGGCGTCATCAGGAATGACGCGTAGCAGAGCACCCTACCAATATAGGGTGAATACCAAGAAGAGAGTCATAGTCAAGAGGGAGGGCTTGGCAAGCGATGAGGAAGAGGTAGAGGATCTCTGGGCTGTGGAGCAGATTGAGGAAATTCTGCGTGCCACGTACAAGAGGAAAACAAGAGGCCCAAGAAGAGGAGGAGAAGGCATCCATCCCCTTCATATTAATGTTAGAGTGGAACCCATAAAACCATGTGCGACCAAACACTAAAGAGAACACCACTGTTTAGACAACCAAAGTTCAGAGGAAGTTCGACAGCAGGAAGTAAATCTACACAAGGAACAACAACTGGAGGAGCCAATTCAGGCAAACTTAGTCAAGTATCTACACCGTGCGAAGGAGGGAGTAGCTCAGTATTTGGAATGGTAGGACACGATCCTACTATCAGATTACCAGAGTTTCAAGGTGAAGCAACAGAAGACCCTGAGAAGCATCTGTTCATTTGCGCAAATATTTGGGAAGAAAAGAATATCACTGATGAAGACACCAAACTCGTGTAGCTAGCAATCATGCTAAGAGATCGAGCACTAGACTGGTACATGAGTCTAGACATGAACAATGTTCCCGAAATGACAAGGACACTGGAGGAAATTAAGAAACTATTGATAAATGAGTTCCAGAAGCTGAGATTAGAGGATCAATACATGAATGAGATGATTGAAATAAGACAGAAACCAGGAGAATCGGTATGGGAGATTGATCAAAGATTCAAGCGATTAAAAGGAAAGTTAAAATACCTTATGGTCGATATGCAGCATCGGAACCTATTTTTCAACTCACTACTCCCACACTTAAAATATCCATTACAACAACAGATGTTTCAGACGCAGGAAGAGGCTCTGCAGGCAACCTTGCAATTGGAAGAGAATCAGTACCAGCAGATGGACCCAGCTATCGAAGAACCGAAGGAGGATCGGGACAGAAGGACACCATAAGAATGAATGCCCAACATTCACACAATATATGGCGATAGGGATGCCAAACCCACTACCACAGAGAGGAGTATGGTGCGAAATATGAAAGAAACCAGGAAACAACCCTTACCATTGCACGATGATGTAGATATACCAAACAGTCCCAAATAACTCATATTTCACCTTTTGCAAGTTAGACGACCATGACAACAAAGATTGAAGAACTATGGAGCTGATGCAGGAAAGAACATCAGATGCATACAGGGTATAGGTAGAAATGATGACTGGGAAGGAATTACCACAGTTCACTCAAGCCCCAACCCCATACAACACCGCACAACAACAATATAATATGGCATCACAGTCGTACAATAACGCGTAGCCACAGTGCAACCTGGAACAACCCCAGTACAATACCACGTAGTATAATTAGGGACCAGAGTATAACACACTGCGAGGTAATCACACAGCTTATAGAGGAGAAGGACGAGCCAGAGGAGGTTTCAGGCACGGTAGAGGACTAGTCACATGTCACAATTACCAGCAACCAGAACATTATGCACGGGAGTTCCCACTGCCACCAGTGACTTGTATGTATTGTCACGCATCGGACCACGATACGGAGGAATGTCTGACATTACTTGTAAATATCCAGGAAAAAAGTAATCAAAATAACCAGAATGTTCAGTGGATTCCATCCAAAGCAAGGGATGACAGACGAAACATCAACATAGTCACTCAAGGAGGAACGGAAATAGGAAATGACGCAGCTCGATAGGAACCAGCACATAACCAATGGGTAAAGAAGAACATTGACCCCAAGAAGCAGTTCGGTGCACATAAGGAGAAGGAGATATTTACAGAAGCTCGACAAGAATTCCAGAAGGAGAACATTGAGCCAACTACACAACAGAGCAAGGAAGCTCCGGAATATAAAATGCCTCCATCACTGGACCATACCAGCAGAATACAACCCAAGGAACAAGTAATTACTGTCAAAGAATTTTTGCAATCATGCATCAAAATGTTAAGTGATCCTTCATATGTCAAAATATTTTAAAAAATCCTAGAAAAATGTAGCAGCGAGATGGAACAGAAGCCAAAATTGAAAACTGTCAACCACCTACATACAAGAAGAGGAACAAATAGGGAATTTATACTAAATGCTAACATTGGGGATTTCAATATGGGAGATTTTATACTAGATCTAGGATCTGAAGTGAATGTACTACCAAAATCTACATGACAATGCATGGGAGAACCTACACTGGGATACTCAACTGTTCAATTAAATCTAGCAAATCAGCATAGAGTCCTACCAATAGGTATACTGAAAGGAGTGACTATAGATCTGGATGGTGTGCACACTAAGGAAAACTTTGAAGTCATCTAAATAGTAGATGACACTACACCTTACCCGGTGCTACTTGGTCTGGATTGGGAATTCGACAACTAGGCCATAATTAACTTAAAAACTAGAAAAATGACATTTGAGTCGGGGGACTACAGGGTCATAGCCCCACTCGACCCATCAGAAAGCGAGAGGTTCGTAGAACCCACTTGTCTATATTTAGAAGAGATCGACCAATCGTATAGAATAATTGCGCGTGATGTGGACTATATAAACCCAATTGCAGATGGGGTACTCAGTTGGCGGAGCATTACTTCATGTACAACAAACTCGAACACTGGGTTAGAAAACTGGGAGCAAAGACTACACGAAGTATCCACGAGAAGGTGTGCCACAATAGACCGCGCAATAATGTGGATTGACATAGAAATCAGAGAACCACCCAGTTTTCACGGGCTAAATGATTTGGAAACTTTCTTAACACAATATGAAGACTAAGTATTAGAAAACCAGAGATTGCTAGAACTGGATTTATCACTAAAGGCTTCACCCACAATATGGTGGGGTGCACACAAAGAGACTATCACAGATTGGTACCAATGTAAACGATTACTACACATAAGGTTCGACCCAGAATAGATAGGTAACAAACAACATAAATATGACAGACTAGGCACACCAGTAGAACACTTGGAGGCATGTAAAAAACTATGGAAAATGACGCCACCGGAGGAATGGTCTCACCACTTCATTCATACTTTAGAGGGAATACTAGCGAATTGGTATATGGACCAGGAAATGCGTAAAGGAACCAAAACATGGGCAACACTCCAACAAAACTTTACAGTCACTTTCTCATTCAAGAATGAGAACCCCAACATAGACATGGCCCTGAAATGGATCAAAGACTTCATATTCATTGAAGAACCGGAAGTGGAAGCTATCACAGAGGTACAATAGTGAAATAAGAAGACAGTCAAGGATCTACTGTCATGCTACCATCTATAGGAGGAAGTACCAGATGAAGCTGATCCACACAATATTCAGATTGAAGAAGTCGAAGGCGAGAGAGATGTGGAAGGACCACCCTTAGAGTTAGAGGACATCTCTGTGCCAATCAAGATAAATAAGGTTAACATAGGGACCACTGAGCAACCCAAAATGGTCAACATTGAAGATTACTGGGACGAACAAACACTAGAGAGAATCACAGAATTGTTGTGCAAATACAATGACCTTTTTCCCACAGCCTTTGCAGAGATGAAAGGCATAGCCAGAGAATTAGGAAAAATGAAGATACCACTCAGACCTGATGCAAGACCCATTAAAAAATTACCATATAGATTGAACCCCATATATAAACAGAAAGTTAAAGATGAGATCGACAGGATGCTCGAGGCTGGCATCATCAAACCAGTCGAAAAATCAGAATGGATAATCCTGATGGTAGTACAGGACAAGAAACAGGGAAGAGGGATCAGGATATGTGTCGACTTGAGGAAGTTGAACGATGCATGCCTACATGACCCATTTCACACACCATTCAGAGATGAAGTACTCGAGAACGTAGGAGGCCACAAAGCCTACTCATTCACCAATGGATTCTCTGGATATCATCAGATTAAGATAACACAGGAGGATAGACACAAGACCACGTTTGCGACAGAATGGGGATATTATCAGTATACATTCATGTCGTTCGGACTGAAGAATGCACCTGCGATATTTTCTAGAGTGGTCATCGCAACATTTAAGGAATTCATCCATCAATTCCTCGAAGTATACCTGGATGATTGGACAGTGTATAGCTTACTAAAAAACCATGTGGAAGTTTTACGAATGATGTTAGAACGATGCAGACAGTGCCATATATCACTGAATATCAAGAAATACAGATTTGGAACACCATTTGGGATACTGTTGGGACACATATTATGAAAACAGGGATACTATTGGGACACATAGTGGATCTGGCCAAAATCACAGTCATTGTTAACCTAGTAGCACCAAAAATAGTCCACCAACTAAGAGAAATGTTAGGACATACGGGATATTATAGGAAATTTATCAAAGGCTACGTGTAGATTACAACGTCAATGGAAAAACTGTTAAGGAAGGATACAAAGTATCAATGGAATGATGAGTGCCAACACGGTCTGGATACCCTGAAGGAAAAGATGGTCATCGCACCAATATTGGTATTTCCATATTGGGATAAGAAATTCCATGTACATGTAGATGCATCAATGATAGCACATGGAGATATCCTAGCATAACCAGGAGTAGGGGACTTGGATCACCTGATAGCATTCGCAAGAAGAAAATTATCAGACTTAGAAAATAATTATAACATGAAAGAAAGAGAAGGCCTAGCTATGGTTTATGCATTATAGAAATACAAACATTACCTATTGGTAAAACACTTTAAGATGTTTACAGATCACTCAACCTTGAAATACCTAGTCAACAAGCCAGTGTTGGGGGGGATAATCTGTCGATGGTTATTTCTATTTCAAGAATTCAACTTTGAGGTAATAGTTAAACCAGGAAAACTGAATGCAGGACCTGACCACCTATCGAGGGTCACAAATGGAGAGGAACCAACGAATTTAGAAGACAAATTTCTAGATGCACAACTATTCTCAGTATAGATTGTTGGCGATTACTTCGCAGAGATCATCCAGTACTTGAGCATAGGTACTACGCCGCAAGAATATACCATTGCGCAGAGGAAGAAACTGGTAGTCTGCACAGTCGAATATCAATTTATCGCAACACATCTATACAATATGGGTGTAGATAACATCTTACGAAGATACGTTCTAGACAACAAATGACCAAGAATTTTAGCAGAAGCCCACAAGGGAATAGCAGGAGGGAATTATGCAAGAAAAGATACCACGTAGAATCTACTACGTCCAGGATTATGGTGGCCAACGATCCACAGAGACTCGAAAGAGTATTGTCAGCAATGTGATGTCTGTCAAAGGGTAGGAAAACCCAACATAAGGGACGAGATGCCACTACAACCACAAGTGACACTTTAGGAATTCGACAAATGGGAGATAGACTTTGTGGGACCCATTAACCCACTAGCCAAAAGAACGGGGGAGAGATATATTATCACCGCGAAGAAATACCTAACAAGATGGGAAAAAGTCGCATCAGTGAAAGATTGCAATGCAGAGACAACTGAACACTTTATGTTTGAACATGTAATTACTAGATTTGGATGCCCAAGAATTTTGATGAACGACCAAGGAACGCACTTCACAAACATAACCATCCAAGTGATGCTCGAAGAGCTTGAATTTCATCACCAAAAAATCACACCGTATCATCCACAGGAAAATGGCACGGTAGAAGCCTTCAAAAAAATTCTAGAGAATGCCTTGAAAAAGATATGTAACGTCAATAGGGATGATTGGGACCTCAAGGTAACAACAATGTTATGGGCGTATAGAACCACATGCAAAAATTTGATAGGCCACACACCATGAAAACTAGTCTATGGTCAAGAAGCAGTAGTGTCGTTAGAATTTTTAATACCCAGTCTACGTGTAGCAGCTATCACACACATGACAGAACGAGGCACAGTACAGGAAAGATTGAATCAGTTACTGTCGATGGAGGAAGATAAAATCTTGGCAAGATTCCACCAACAAATATGGAAAGCAAGAGACAAATATTGGCACGACCGCCACATCAAGAGGAAGACGTTCAAGGAAGGATATCTAGTATTTCTCTACGATAGTAAATCGTTGCAGCACCCAGGAAAGCTCAAAATTCATTGGCTAGGACCATACGAGGTAAAATCTATCACGGACAGAGGAGTTGTATAGTTAAGAGATCTAGCAGGTGCATACCTCAGAGGTATGATCAATGGGAGCTTACTAAAGCTGTACAAGGACATTCGACCACCCACCGCGCAAAAAAAAAAAAAAATGAGGGAAACGATAAAAACCATATCGAAAAAGGAAACAAGAGAGAAAAGGAAAGTCGGCAAAAGCAGGCTGACATGATAGCATGAGGAAGAGTTAAAGCAAGGCAATGATGGATGGGATGTCACATTAAATGTGCCAACTGGAGAAGGCAGAGTAGGCGTAATGGAAAGTATGAAACCACTGTGGATGCATTGAACCCACAGTTATGGTGCATTAATCACATGATGGAGGAAGCATCCTTGAAAGCTTCATGACGAGCCCATACAACACATGAGAACATAAGCATTTAGTCTATTTGCAAAAGGAGAAAAAAAAAAGAGCAACAACAGCTAGAATGAACAGAGTGAAACCACAGAGCTCACCGAACCCATTCAAACTCAGCAAATGTTCGACAAATACCATTATGGCACCACCGAAGCTCACAGAACTAGGCCAGATAGCTAGATCAACCAGGGTTCAGACTAGGTCACGAGTACCACTAGAAGAAAACGAGCAACAGACACCAAAGATCATCGATATTGACGAAATCTCATCGCCAGAGGAAATCCTAGTAGAGTCCATACCAATACTAGAGGAGATTTCGCAACCACAAATAGAGGCCATGGAACAAAATACACCAACAACGGTTCACAAGCCTTAGAACAAAGAAGAAGAAACCCACTAGGAAATACCACCAGAACATACTGAAGCAATCGTGGAAGTGAACTGAACAACACAACATCTGGGAGTAGAGGAGAAACTAGACGAGACACAAGCACTTGACTTAGGTCACCCAACCGAGGAGACTACTGGAACTACCTAGGCGTGGCCAGAGTGGATGACAGAGGAACAACCAGGAGTTGCTGGAACTTCGAGCCAACCAATACAGCAGGAGGACTGAGTTTAGATACCAATCTCACCGCGAAAGAAACCGACTGCAGAGATTGTGCTACCTCGCATAGTAGAGGGAGTACAGGTGGACCCGCAGCTATTGGGTCATGTCAGGAAGGTCAAGTATTCCGACCATGATGTAGCAGATGAAACCAAATATCCATAGCTTGCACCACAAGTCTTTTTGCAGAAAATAGTTGTGAACCAACTCAGAGAAACCATCACTTAGCCACACAAGTGGGCAACTAGACTGGACATAACAAGAATTCTAGGATTGTTGAAGATACCAGACTTTGGCAGAGGCCAATATGCGTCGGCATGCATCAAGCAACTGTTAGCAGTTACGCATGAGGGGGATGTATGGCTAGAAAAACCCGTCCCCATAACTATCGAACTTATCACACACATAACAGGCCTACCCACCCAGGGTATGGATCCCGTGCTGATTATGGACGATAAGTCCAAGGAAAAAACATTGACAAAAGAGATGAAGAAGAAATATGGCACTGATAGGGGAACAAGAGGCATTATAATCAAATGGATCAACAATGTCGCGATGCAGTTGGGCGCAAAGATCTTAGCCTGCAAATTGCTAAGAAAATGCCGCAAATATGACGTACCGACAAGAGTCATTGTTGTTGCAGCTCAGTGCGCAGAAGGCACCTCCATGAGTTGGGCGCCATACCTATCAAACTTGTTCCAAGTAGACTGCAAAGACTCGCAGGACATAGGTACATAATTTCATTACTCATGGCTGATCATGCTCATAGATTTCATGGGATGGTGAGAACCAGAACACGTCATCTTTTGTACCACACCATAGCCAGGAGGAGCAAGATATCGCGTCCTGAGACCTGGGCCACTAGCCAAGCATAAGAGGGAGAATGAAATCGTATTCGAAGCTTACCTATGGGAGATACAAGAAGCCATCAAATAAGCATGGAGAATAACACCAGAGGCTGTCGCATGATACGGGGGCATCACCAATTTCTGGACTAGGTGACAAGCCATGTGGATACAACCAAGGAAAGATCCGGATAAACAGTGGCTACAGATGTGCTACTGCATCACCGTGGGAGATATAGACATGATCATTAGCGAATGGCCTGATGAATGGAGGATTCCAACCATACTCAAAGTTGTACATGGACAAACAATAGAAGGAGGGGTTGCGTAGGCGAAAACATAGCCTCCATAAATCCTAGTACCTAATAAATGAAGAACAGGCCAAACCAAGTCAACTTAGGTAGACGACGGCTTAGAGAAGCCAGGGACCCAGAAGGGGAGGACAAAAACCACTCAGTCGACCAATGGACAATGGAAATTGGCTGAGGGAGCACATGAAACCGCATTGAACCCCATCACACCTGAACCAGGGGGAACTAAGAGACCAACGGTACAAGAAGCAGGTGCGCACAAGAAAAATAAGGAACAACGACCACCACCAGACTACACAATCATGAAGGAGGATGGAGAGATGATTTCTAGAATGGTCCAAGACTACCTCATAGATGATTTTGATCATGCCGTGCACCATAAGGATAAACTGCAGAAGGAACTAACAAAAATGGGACAACTCCTTAAGAAATTTGGGGAAGCCCAAATCACGAGTAGTAGTAGAGGCATATAACCATTGACCACACACACCACATAAAGGGTGGAGGTAGAAGAACGCGACCTATTTCTTCTGATGCCACACACACATTCCACAGTCTATATAAAGCCTAGCATGCTACGAATGGATGGAATTGTGGGATAGACACCACTGAAGGATTTGGATCATATCTAATTGGTCTTGACACGGATGCCATTAAGAGCATTATACAAACTACAGGTTAGCGTCGACCATGAGATGCAATTGCGAGCACATAAAAACTTAGTTGAGCTATAGTAAGAAACAAAGAAGCGGGAAGCGTTGGAAACAATTTTTGCACAGGCCAAATCTGAAACTCAGGAGGAGAAAGAATGCAGAAACGAGTTGGAACGTAGAGTGGAAGAAATTTTTGGAAAACTTCCAACTACTGCGCAAGGAAATGAACTCCCAGCCGCAGAAAAGATAGACCAGATTACGTAGGCAATTGATCAATATCAGAAAGAGATTGAGACTCTCCAGGGACAGATTAGATTGACAACTCCACCAACAATGAAAGAGAAAAGGAAGCAGGAAGAAGTAATGCAATTGTAGGATCTAGAAAAACAGGTTAGCACGACAACCGACTTGCTGGATAAAGCAGCGTAACCTTGAAAAAGGCTGGAAGAGGATCCATAGGTCCAACACTGGGACAAGGATGAGGAGAGGATCAATGTAACGATCCAAGAACTCAAGTAGTGACAGAAGACCATACCAATTCCATAACAGGTCAAGGGAACACAATATTTGAATAAGATACAAGCATAACTTATCACTACGCAAACACAAAAATAGGAGCGCCAGGCTCAAATAGAACCATTGTAGGAATGGGTAGTAGAAGTACTTGCGTAGGCAGAAGAAGCCAGAAAAGAGATAGCACAGATTCAGATAGAATGTGCAGAATTGATAAGTAAGGAAGTGGCAGCTCAGACAGTCAACACCATCAAGGAGAAAACCACACAGGCACTGACAAAAGCAGCAAAGTTGCAGGAACAGTTCCAGATGATCACCAAGGAGATCGAGTAAGCACAGAGAAATTAGGTGACTCAGGACGAGTCACATGTTAGTGTTGGGGGCATGTTGGCACCAGGACGAAGGGGAAAGAAGAACGATTGTGGGAAAGAAAGAGTGCAGAAAACTGAAGTAACAACTGGCAAAAGAACAACACGTGCGCATGCAAGAAAGCGTACACAAAGGAAAGAGACAACTGGAGGAAGAATAGCACGCGCATGGGAGAAAGACCTAACATAAGAAGGGTTAGGGTTTTGGTAATATTCTGTAAAAGGTTGAAGAGCCCAAAATGTATAAATATAGATACGAAAGTATCATATAGGGAGGTTTTGTTGTTAGTGTATTATTGTTGTTGAGGGTTAGGCTTTGGAGTTAATTTTTGGAGACTATAACCATGCAGGAGCGTAGGCGATATGTAATGTGTTTAGTTGTATGAACCGATTTTGTAAGTTGTTGAGAAAATAAGATACGAGGGAAGGTAGATCAGAGTATTAGACCACAGGATGTAGAGCCTGGTGCGATCTAGTTCGCCTCACATATATCTTACCCAGTTTTGTGGAGAATTGTAAGCGTGTGGCGCCAGGAATGCAGAACTGCCATAATAAAGCCAAGAGAAAAATATTTTGGATGTAGCCCAGGAGGGGGTGAACCATAGTAATACTCATGTAATATGTTGAATGTATGCATGTCTCTTCTTTCTTTCAACAATTAATGGTTAAGCTTGATGAATGAGTTAGCACATTGTTATGAATCTGTTTATACTCTGCTAGAATTAAACTATGAAATATACGTATGTGACTTCAAGGGATGAGTAGTTTACCTTACATATCACGATACCTAGATTTAATCAATAAACCCCTATCCCCTACTCTGTCCTAGGCTGTAAACACCTGAGTCTTACAGTCACCCATTTAAAGTTATCTCGGGTGAGACTACGCAGTACCTTTTGGGTGTTGTGTTGCCTTTTAAATTACCAGGAGGGCCGATAGTTTTAGAGGCTTTGTTGGAACCCTGAATGACATGAACCCTGGGTCAATAACTCAGACAACCTGAGAAGGGAAATAGTAACCAACACCACCCATGGAACAATTCTTGTAGATAATATCTGGCTCTGAAATTGTTTCTCTCCTAGATGGTTTTTCAGGATATAACCAGGTCCTAGTTTCAAAAGATGCTCTATTAAAAACTACCTTCCGAACCAAGTTGGGGACATTTTCTTATAAACACATGCCTTTTAGGTTGATCAACGCAGGGGAAACTTTTCAGAGGGCAATGGAAGTAGCTTTTAGAGGATTTATTAACAAATGTGTGGTAGTCTATTTATATGATGTAACAATATACTCAAAAAATAAGGAAGACCACATTCAACATTTTACTCAGATCTTTGAAAGGTGTAGGAAGTGTGGAATATATTTGAACCACAAGAATACCCTATTTGGTGTAGAGGAAGGAAAATTATTAGGTCATATCATATCTCAGGAAGGAATTAGCACTGACCCTGAGTGGATCAAAGTGATATCTCAACTCCCTTTGCCTCACAATAAAAATTCCATGTAATCATTTTTCGGGAAAAATCAACTTTGCGAGAAAATTTACTCCTAACTTCACTGAAACTATTAAAACTTTACAAAAAGTGATTCACAAAGATGCAGAGTTTAAATGGGATGAAGAAATGAGAGGATATTTCAATAACATCAAAATTTTCATCTCCCAAGCACTAGTGCTGCGAAGCCCTGACTATAGCAAATATTTTTTCCTTTATACCTTTTATTTTGACCAATCCTTGGTTGCAGTACTTACCCAAAAGGATGATGAGAACAATGAAGAACCAGTGTCATATATGATCACCAACCTTCAAGGAGATGAAATAAACTACCCTGCTATAGACAAACATGCTTATGCAGTATATAAAGCAGTCAAGCATTTCAGATCCTATATCCTGAATAATCATTCTAAGGTCATAGTACCACATCCAACGGTCTTATCTCTGTTCACTCAACAGGAGATGGGATAAAGGAGGGGAAATTGGATGGAAGTCGTTCAAGAATTTGATATAGAGATAAAACCTACCAAAATATTCAAAGGACAAGAATTGTATAAACTGGCTTTTGAGGCCCAAGCTCTGATCAACATGGAAGACCCTGATTGGGAAAATGAACTATCCTTATGGTGAAAATAAGCCTTATACGTACCTCCCGAGAAAGAATCCTAGTATGTAAACTAGTTTTATCTCCTGCATCATGGAACTCATCTAGAAAACCTAAACTCTAGAGAAAGGAGAGCCCTTATGTTAAAATCTGCTCAATATCGCCTCATAAATTATGTGCTCTTTTGTGTAAACTACAATGAAATACTCCTTAGATGTATTGAACATAATTATGTAGAAAAGGTACTCAAATAAATCCATGATGGCCCGACAGACGAACATTTTGCAAGAGAAACCACGACTCACAAAATATTAAGGGTTGGTTATTATTGGCCCACTTTGTTCAGAGATTCTCATGCATATGCCAGGAAATGTAAATATGGTCAAATGAGTGTCGATAGGGAAAAGAGACCAGCCATTCCACTCTATCCGGTGATCATATCCATACCTTTTGAGTAATGGGGAATAGATGTCATCAGAGAAATTACTCTAGATTCTTCGAAACAACATAAGTGTATCTTGATTGAAATAGATTATTTCACAAGGTGGAAAAAGGCTATCCCTCTCAAACACATTAATGAAAAGGTAGTGATCCAATTTTTAGAACAATGACTAATAACAAGGTTTGAGATGCCTTTTGTCCTCGTTTTTGACAATGCTTCTTTTTTTTCTTCCACACGTTTGACATAATTCTCCCTCGATAAAGGGATCATAATAAGATATTCTGCAAAATATTATCCACAAGTGAATGGAGTAGTAGAGTCAACTAATAAAAATCTGGTGCAAATTTTAAAAAAGACATTTGTTGAAAATTAAAGAAGTTGGCATAATTTACTTCATAATGCTCTCTGGGCCGATAGAGTGACACCTAAAGAATCCATAGGAAACTCTTCATACTTTCTGGTATATGGGAAAGAAGCCATTCTCCCAAACATATTGTACCTTCCATATTTATAGCTTTCCCAAGAATCAAGAGGTCGGCCCTCATCCGCTCTACAACAAAGGATTGATACCCTTCTCACGTTGGATGAAGAAAGGGAAAATGCTAAATTTAAGTTCACCTCTCATCAACAGGTAATTAAAAGATGGTTTGACAAAAATAAGGTCAAAGAAAAAAGTTTTGAAGTAGGAGACCTAGTCTTAAAGTGGGATAAAGCAAGCAAGTCCAAAGGAAAACACTCAAAGTTCCAAAATCTATGGCTAGAACCTTTTCAGGTGGATGAGAAGATCAGAGAAGGCACATACTGGTTCAAAAATTTGAGGGGTGAGTCTGACACCCTCCCGATAAACATCCAGGCCCTAAAACAATACTTCTCTTAAAAAAAATGTCTTTTGATGTTTTGTTTGAGTTTCTTTTTCTTTTTAGCATACATTTTGATCAAAATGAGTGTGTGGGTTTAGGGGAGACTGATTGCTAATACCCTTTCTTTTCTTTCTTTTGCTTGTTATTTTCTTTAATTAAGTTGTGTTTTGTAAAGTAGTGGTTGATTTTAATAAATATAGTAGAGCAGACTCTTCTTATGACCTGAACTAACATGCAAAATAAGAGATACTGAACATACAAAAATTTTCAAAGAATATCTACATCTTGTCTTTTCAAGCGTACTACCTTGGTAAGTGATGAAATATTCGCCTCGTGGTCTGCTAAATCCCAAAGGAAATGATGGCTAGTTGGAAAGGATCACATGTACCTCTAATCAGAGATAGGAAAGGATTCACCTTAACAGTTCACCGTGCCAATAACATATGTCCTCCTCTCCGACTCACTAATGAAATTTCTTCCAGAAGAAAATAATCTATATCAAAAGGAGTGCAAAGTCTGAGAGGGTATGAATATAAATCCGTCGGGGCTATGAATGCTCGCTGGTGGAAGAGAAAGGTCTGTGATATCGGGGTGACTTCGTTGGGGCTATGGATCCTTGCTAGCAGTGGAGCGACACCATAGCAAGGAAATAATGATAACCAAAAAATGGCCTTGAGCTAGTGGATGCCTTGCTCGACAATTGTCAAAGAAGGGCATGGGTCACAGTAAAGAGGAACAGAGGTGGAAAAAGGGATGAACTCCATATGTGGATCTAGATTCATGAAAATTGGGAAGTTTTGTATGCATTGATAGGATAGGCTCTATTGAAATCAAAGCCAGATGGTTTCTCAATCATATTTTTGCAAGCACTAAGCCTAAAGGAAGGAAAAAAGATTTTGTTTTCTCCTAGATAATCGCCATTTTTTGAGCACTCAACACACGCTAAAAGTATTTTTGAAATATTTTTCCTTTTGGGTACCACTTTTCATTTTTCTAAGTCAGATTATGTATCATGGATGAATGGATTTTCTTTTTTTTGTGTCATTAAGACTTACCATCAACCATTTGTTTTGGTTTTGATGGATTGATTTTTTTTATCTAAGTAACAATGCGTGATAGGACCAAAAGGTACATGATTTAAAACTTTTAACAATCATCAATCGATGAAAATTTCCCTATAAGATAGTCTTTTAACATCATCAATGCCCTTCGGCGTTGAAAAAATTCGAGAGATGAAAATGCAGAAATTTTCACTTTAATTCTTTGTCGATCACCAATTTTCATTACAACGTTGACGTTGGTAGAACAAGGTGTGGAAACCAGATGTATTTCTAAAGGAAATAAACGTTTTCGAAGGAATGTTTCCCATGGAAAGGTCGAAATCAACCGCCATGTGTCTTTGTCGTGTAAGCAGTTCTTACGACGCAACCTGTTTTCCCTACGTCATCTCTTGATGTTCCCTGTGTCATTTCCATATCTCCAAGTCAACATTTCTACGTCAACATTGTACAAAGTTTTGGGTCAGCATCAGAGCTTTCGGCTAAAGTTATCAATGAAAAAAGAAAAAGTTTAAGAAAAGCGACGATGTTGATTCACTCGTTTGTTATCGACAGACTGACAGGACATAATATGACGGGGGTTTTCATCGATCCTTCCACATTCTACTTCGACTATCCTGGCCTCTCTACGCTTTTTTTCCATTTCAAGAGCGTACCTTTTTCCCCCGACCCCAATCATACCAGTGTTTAAAATACAAGAAATCTCGATAGTTTGATGGGATACTTTCGACAGGGATAAGATTGGATTTTGTTATTTAAGAGGCCAATTAATGCTTCGATTAGCCCACGTTACTATTTTGCATGCCGACCAAACAATATAAGTTTGAATCCATCGATGAACTATGAAGTAACCTGCTCCTGTGCTGGTAGTTTGCATTGCATTTAATCCTGAGCGTGGTTCAGTTTTACTGATGGATTGTGCAGGGCGCATTTACAACCTTGAATTTAAGAACTCATTCTACAATGTAAGTATGCTCTCCGTTTAAATTACAAAGACATATTCAAACGCGTCATTCTGTGCACACATATTTTATTCCCTAGAGCAATCAAAGGAGCAAGAGAGCACGTCGAAGATCTTGCAACCAATCTTTAACTCTAAACCAGATTAATCATGTGCAAGGAATAGATATGCATTCTCTTCATCATTTCTACATTTTCAATTGCATCCATAATACTTTTAGAGGTTGGTATCTCATTCTGTCTATTTGTAGAAAATGCCTCCAAGAAATCCGACAACCAGGTGCTCGCTAAGGACACCCAAACTAAAGGAACCAAAGGTCAGGGAAGGATATACACCGAGTGCTACAACGAAGTTGGATTTCTCCTTAAAGAGGAAATCAGTTATCCACATGTCCACCAAGAAGAAATTTATCTAGCCTCCAGCGTTTTGTGACAAATAAGAGACCACAAGGTTTAAATTGGTGCTCCCACATTGGGACGACCTGTACAACAAAATTAGTCAGGAGGACTAACTTGAGTTCACGCCTCATAGAAATCTAGATGTTCGAATATTGGATGATGAGGTGTTTCCAAACATTCAGAGGTCAAATCTGCATAGGGTGGCTAGCTGGACCGCAGTTCTACCCTGCATCAAGACCTTGGGATGGATAATTGACCATGCCGACACGGTGAAGTGCACCATCAACAATGAACAAGGTGGGTGTGTTGGTGTTTTCCTTCCAACGACGGTGTAGAAGTACTACAAACTTAGAGAGATGGAGGAAAGGATAAACACAGACTTCATGGTCAAGTTCTATGAGGTTCATACCAGCCGATTGCTAGTCTCATGGTGGAAAGAAGACAAGAAATTCACAAATAGGAGAAATGGATGGTACAACATAGTAAATATCCAAGAGTTATCCATGATTCTGATGGCGTTAATATGTCGCTTATATGGAGAAAAGGATTTCTCCAAATTTTTAGAGGCATGGATTCCCTTAGCATACACCGTGGAAATTTCGAGGACAAAATTCAATTTCAGCTTAGTATAAATATTTCAAAGGCTCAGACACCAAAGGAAGGAGAGGTTCCGGCCTTCTACAAGGCATCCTACTTGTTGGATGTAATTTGCACAAGGAACATTTTTCCAGGTATGAATTTGAGCTGACATATTTTTGAATTGCCTATACATGTCTATTTCAACATATTGTGGGAAAATAGATACAAGAGATCATATTCTTTAATATGCAGTGAGTTCCTAGCCAGGGTTTACTTCATCTTATTTATAAAAGAGTGCCCTCGAATTTTGATGGTGGAAAAGAAGATGATAGAAAAAGTTGGCCACTATTACTTCGAAGAAACTAGAACTTATATTAGAGTGTTCGGAGCTACCGACGCACCCAACCTTCTCCCTATTCATGTCCCAGATCACCTCATTTTGGGGGAGATCTACTACCATACCATATTTCAAGCCTACAATGCCTCCCTGGTCAAAGACAAGAAGAGAGATTTCATTCCCTATAGTTTCCACATAGGATTTTACATGGTCAGAGACACTGCACATGTGAAACAAGAGGAGTTGAATCAAATCGAATACCTGTTTCATACAGGTCGCTTTCACAAGAACGATCCCAATGGCTTAGTTCCCCAGCACATGGCACAAGTATCTTCCTATTAGACGTATGCTCATGATTATTTTGAAGACAAAATATTCACTGAAGGAGCCCATGTCTAGGAGGAAGTACTGCAAAGAAGGGCTAACCCAAATATGACTAAGTTCAAAGGGATGTTCTTGGATGATTAGGTTGAGAAAATAGAGAAGAAAACTCAAGAATCTCTTAGGGTAAGAGATGAAAGCAGAATAGTAGAAGTAGTAGAGGGAATAAGGAGGGGGATGTTGTTACTAGAAGACAGTCGAAGAGCCATACAAAGGGCATAACAAGATCCCCCACTTAACCCTTTGATTGAATCACTGAGGATAACCCTGATCAAAATCAGTGACCAAGAGGTAGAGACAAACGACTTAAGTTCTGCCCCACCAACAAAAATTTCCAATAAGGAAGAAACTATCCAGGTAAGATCCCTGATAACAGCTGCAGTTCAACAAAGGCCAGCAGGAGTATCAAGTGGAACTGGGGTGCCATCTGTTCTTGTGGACCTAATCACTATATATTATGATGATGAAGGCTCAGATGTTTCAAAAATATCTTTGGTTGTAATCACCTAGGAGGAAAGCCCAAGAGAAGTATTTTCTTTGGATCCTGATGAAATTATACTGGAACCTCGGGAGGGCGGCCAGGATGCCATAATCACTACTAATGCTAAATTTATCAGTTCACTAGAAACACATCCAACATGAGAGACTCATCCGCATGGTGCCAGCTCAAAATATGACATGGATATGGGTGAACAAGGAGGAACAATGAAGCTACCAGAAATTGGCACCCCACCAGCTAAACCTTCAATAGGTACCGATCTTCCGCCTACTCCTTCATCTAGAGTGAAAACGTAGCTGATCATTGAAGCCAAGCAGGATGACCATCCTATAGAGAATCCAAGAAAATCCCCTGACAAGGAGATGAGCGGGCCTATCCATGAAACAAAACAAGAAACAACACGGGGAGATACCATGGAGCATCTCTACACACCAGGAAGCCTAGGAAATACATTTTCCTCAGGATATCAACAAATTTCGGAGCATGTAGATGAAATCACCGACATGCGGGAAATTGATTATGATAGGAATAGAAAATTCACGATGAAAATGATGGTCAAGAAAATAAAACTCACCTTAGATAACACTTTGTTCATAACCACGAAAGAAACATTATTTGACACAAATCATGATAAGATGACCAAACTCATTGGATATGGAATGGCCATAATGGATGCCACAGTTGATAGAGAAAATAAGGATGAAGAGGAGGCAACTGCCATGAGAAAAGAATTGGAACATCTTTGTCATCAGGCTGAGTACTACCAGAACTAAACACAGGAGGTGGTACTCTTAAAGAGCGAGTTCCAAGAAATATATGGGAAATTCAGAAGAGAAAGAGACCTCTTCACCTCTCGAGTAGCCAATCTTCAAGAAGATACTTTAATAGGGATGGTGACCTACACATATATGTGGTGGTGGTTTGAAAAAGCACATCAGGCCTTAGAACGAATCGACTACATCGGTGAAATAAAGAAGGGATGTGATTCATAGAAGCATGGTATTTGAGTGTTGATGGATAGTATCATCACTTGAATACAAAAATCAGTCGAACACTGGGTGTCCATGGTCCAAGAGCCTCAGCAAAAAATGTAAGAAATATGGGTAGAATGCGAGAAAAGATGGGAGAAAATGAACCGGGAAATAAGGGGAATTAATTTGCCATAGTTTGGTCCACCAGAGGATTTCACCGACTTACAAGATATTGTTAAACAACATGAAGAGCAAGACCTGGAATGGGAAGTAGATATTTCACAGACTTCAAGCATGATCACGGGTCTAGTGAGGAAGCTCATGGAACCTCTGATCAAATCTATGGCAATATTACAATGCTTAAGTGTCAAATTGATCAAGTTCTATCATCTAAGGCATGACTGTGTCTAGACCGAGGATGATTATCTCTGTCTTCGAATTAGATATTTGTTGCTTTGTTGAGTAAGATTTGCTATGCCTGTATTTAAAGTTATCTTATGATTTTGTAACAATTGTTTTATTCTAATTGGTGACTAGAAATCGATTGTGTTAACCTGTGATTGATAATAGACTATTGGAAATTACTTTTCTTGCACTAACTTCTTATCATATGTATTTTTATTTTCTTTAACTATTATCTTAGATGACGTTGAATGTCCACTAATTAAAATGTCATTAATGCTAGTTTGAATTTGTTTATATATTCTTCGTTTGCATGTTAGGGTAAAGGTTATCTGAAACCTAGCCTACCCCAAAAACACATAGTTAGCTTCTCTCTGTCATCTAGTCTAGAGTTTTATCTTCCTTGTGTTATAAAGTTAGAAAAAAAAACAAAAAGAGAACTCCCTAGCCTAAGGAGAAGGCTTAATAGAAAAGACATATCTTTCAATCACAATTAAATCCCATCGATAAACCCAGCCAGATCACAAATCTGGAGAACCTTACCATTCATCAAATGCTTACGAGTCTAATTGGGCCTCTTAAGCAAGTTTGGTTCTTGCTGTTGAGTTAGAGGGATCTCAGATCCCTCAACAAATTGTTAGGATTTTTATATTATAAATCAATGTATATATTTATAATATCTATGGTCATTTTGTACTTAGAACATATATGTCCAATGTATATCCATTTTATCATTACATATACATTTATAATAAAAGGGTTCTAAACCATGGTATTACATTACTTCCCCCCTTCGAAATAACATCATCCTCGATGTTCTTCTTTCTTTTCTTTTCAATAATGAAATCCATGCCTTCATTCTTTAGTTTTTCTTACAATTCCATCCTCTTCCTTGCAATATTGCATAGTTGTTGGCTATATCATACGCAATGCATCCACATTGGCGTTTCACTACCTTGGATAACCTCTCGGGTCTGACCATATCAATGTGCACCTATATCAATCATCAAGAGAAACATTTTTATAACCATTTATATGTATCAATCATATTTTCCATAGGAATGATTCTAATTCATACATTAATCATATGTATTAATATCAAAAAATAAACTATGCAATCAACCCAATACTTATATGTATAAATATTTATTTTCCCAAGGAGTCTTCTATCTTGGATTCATCCTTAGCATACTGGTTGGGATGATTTTTATTTGGGATATTTCTATTGAAAGGAGGTTTGAATCCTTTCTTTCTCTGATTTGACTTCTCCTTCTTCTTATCCTTCCAATATTTCTACATGGATTCTCTGCCCTTTCCTTTCTCATACAAGTGCTTATCCTTCCTAGTGGTCTCAGTCAAAGTCCTAGGTTCGTCATATTGAATCTTCTCTCTATAAAAGGATGGAAGTCCACTAAAAAACCTCTGTAATTTCACCCTATCATATTTTATAAACCCTACATACATTAGCAACCCCATGGACTTCTTTTCATACTCTGCCATGGCCATGCTTCCCAGCCTGAGTTCAAATAAATCCTGCATTTTCTTGTCATAGAAGTGCTATGAAAGGTGCTCCTTTTGAAAATATTTCTTGAACTTCTTCCAAGTGATCCTACTGTCATTAAAGTGCTCAACTTGTTTCAGTTGATCCCACCACATAACAACTTTCCCATGTAAATGGTATGTGGAAATTCTGGCTTCTAGGTTTGATGAGTAGTTATGCAATTGAAAATACCTCCTGAGTCCAAGAAACCATGCTTCAATATCATCTTCCCTTCCTCTTTCACCATCAAAGGATGGTGGATTAATCTTCCTTAGCTCTCTTTGTAAATTGTCTAATTCATGTATCCTTCTTTGGTGCCTAACAAGAGACACCTCTAGACTACTTATGGAATCTTCAGATGCATAAAATTTCCTTGATGAGTAGGGGGGTGAGTGATGTCTATGAGTTCTTCTAGAACTTATTGAATAACCATCTCTTATGCGGTCATCTCTTCTTTTGTAACATCTTCCCTCTTCCTCCTATTTTGAGTTTGATCCATTCTTTGTTTTCCTCTACAACTGATTTAATCTTTTCATCACTTGAGCATTTATTTGATTTTGTTCTCTCATCAGTCTCTCATTGTCTTGTTTGTAACTCTGCACTTCTATTTTCATTATTTTCACAGTCTCTATCAATGTTTCTTGCTCCCCTTTGTGCTTGTGTCCATTGGATTCTGTCTTTGCATTACCAACATTGATATTTTGACCTTTGGCCTCTTTCTCATGGCTGAAAGCTCCCTTTCCCTCTTCCATTTCTTGAATATGCATTCTTAAACTGAAATGATGTGTTTACACCCCCTATTTTTTCTTATCATTTTCTTAGAATTACACATATTATAAGAAAAAATTTCCAAAAAATGCTACATGTCATTTTTATTTTAAATTCATGAAGAAATCTATTATCATTCTCCATATTATAAAAATTCCATGTTATTCTCCTCTTAATCATCTTTCCAATGACTGTAATCTTGTCCCAATTCGATATTTTACCTGAAAGTTATGGCTTTTCAAAAAAAAAATCACTTTCAACCCCTTTTCTTTTGTTTTGCAATAGGATCTTGTCGAAATATTTCACAACTTCTTTAACTAGTACAAAATTTGAACTCTGCCCCAATGCTTCCTTCAACCCACTTTCCATGTGACCATGACTCGAAACCATGGGTGTATTCACTCTTTACCACCTTCCTCTAGCACTTTTCCATTCTTCTTCTACACAGGTGCTTGTTCGCAAATGTCCAAGGGATTTTCTACTTCTAGGCCCTTTGTGCCTCAACCCATTTACCTTATCATGTGATCCAGGAGCCTCCCAAGGCTCAGAAAATGCTCAAAAATCAAAGTTCTCAGAATTGGATGAAACCAATTCCATTGCGACCGACTTGTCGCGTTGATTCTGGCGGTATATTTACTTTCTCAAATGGACGTTGTATATGAGAGTTATTGTACTTTGACCATTTTCTCAAACAGCTAAAAAGTCAAAGGGATGGCAAAAAGTCAATGCTGACGTCAGCATTGACTTCACCAATGACACCTCATGATGTAGACTTGAACCAATGGCAGCGTGACAAGTGGAAACAATTGATTGGGAAAATGTGGATGGCAGATCCACTTAGAGGTTGACATGTGGAAATTTGTTGGCAAATGAAGAAGTGCCACGTGGCCCAGACATGGGTTGCCACGTGGCACCCAGTCAAGGTCGAATGGAAAGTGTTAAAAATGTTTGGGGGTCCATGGGTTTTGAACCCAAGACCACCCACCAAGCACCTTAAGGAGAGCACTAACACCAACGCGCCCCACATGCTCTTGTTAAATAATATGCATTTAAATTTATTTAAATTGTAGTATATTACTATGTGGGCGGAAGGGGGTTGGGGCTAAGCCCCAACCCATGGTTTTATGGCATTATGTGACCCCGTTTGGGGGTGTGCACTCATCCATTGGGGGCTTAGTCCATATATTGCTGGAAAGTGGTTTTTAAATCATATATTAATGATTTTTTGGGATTTCTAATTGATATTTAGTCTAGAAAATGGATTTTTGAGGATTTTGAGGCCATTTGAAGGAGGATTTGATCCCAAAAAGAGGCCAAATCTTGAGGGAAGTTGGGATTCCTCATATGAGGCTCAAAATCTATATAAACCAGGATTTTTGAAGCTTGTAGGAGACTTTTTGATGCAGGGTTTTGAAGGAGCAGTTTGTAAATTTTGGCTTTTTCTCATGTTTTGAGAGACGTTTTTCTCATGTTGTTGAGAGGATTTTGATTGTGCATGCATGAATATGAGAAAAGAGGTTTTGCATATAAGACATGAAGCAAGTAATGTAACAACAAAGATCATTGTAAGATAACTTTGAGAATTTTAACGAGCAATAAAGAGATCCTCCACTTGGAAGCAGGCCTGAAGATGTAGCCAACGATTGGTGAACTCCGTTATCAACCTCTTGTCTCTATTTCTCTTTCTGTTTTTATGTTCTATTCTCTTCATTTTCAGCATGGATATTAATGGCTGATCTCTTTATTCATTATTAAGCATCAAGTAAAATTCACATTTGATATTCTGCAACCAGATAATAAGCTTTATGTATTTCGCATTCTTTACGATCCGATGCCTAAAATACATTAAACTAACTTGCGATTTATCAGTAATACCTTCATTTTTGGATCAAGTTTATGGTATTGGAGCATTTGGTTGTGAAGGTTTGACAGGAATTGCAAGCATTGCATGCTCAACAGAGAAAAACTCAAGTGAGGAGAAGGCCAACTTGAGGCTCTTGACACAAAGATTCAAAGGAGACCGCACAAGCAAGAGATGTCTTCACCAAGAAAATTGGGTCCCTACAAAATTGAAGATGATTTCTTCAAGGCCTTTAAATTGATGCAAGCCATGGTGGAGGAGATTTGTCATGAAAGAGGGCAACAAAGGCTTCAAGGCAATGAAGAAGGTGAATCTTCGGTAAGAGCAGAAGGAGCAGTTGGAGGTGGTGGACCTTCAGAACCTTCTTCTCCTTCATCCTCATCATCTAATAGTGAAGAAAGTGTACATTCCTCCAAGGATAAGAAAAAAACTCATCGTTCTTCTGATATGTCGTTATTAAAGTTAGATGTAAAGTTTAATTTACCCACTTATGATGGTGAATTAGATGCAGAAAAGATAGATAATTAGGTGATACAATTAGAAGTCTATTGTAGGATACAAAAGATTGTTGATGATGAAACTAAGATTCAACTAGCAAGTCTCAAATTGGGAGGCATAGCTCTCATATGGTGGGAAATCAGAACTAGAGATGATCTTAAGAAAAGTGGTAAAACAATCTCTTCCTGGAATGATTTTGTTATTTCATTAAAACAACAGTTTTACCCTTTAGCTTACATGCAACAAGAAATGATGAATTGGGAATGTTTAAGGCAATCAAAAGGTCAAAGTGTACAAGAATATACTNAAAGTGGTAAAACAATCTCTTCCTGGAATGATTTTGTTATTTCATTAAAACAACAGTTTTACCCTTTAGCTTACATGCAACAAGAAATGATGAATTGGGAATGTTTAAGGCAATCAAAAGGTCAAAGTGTACAAGAATATACTCAGATATTTCGTAAGAAAGCTTGAAATTTGGGTATTCCGTTATATACATAAGAGACACTCCTAAAATATATCGGTGGTTTACATTCTTATCTTAAGCACACTATTCTTATGCTAAATCCTTCTAACTTTGACGAAGTATGTGTACAAGACATTCACATTGAATCTAGCAAAGGGAATGTTGGTGATAGTGTTTCTACAGATACTTGGCAAAGAAAGGATACAGGGAAAAGGAAAGAGAAGAAGACGGACATGACAAGAAAGAAGAAGCCTACTTGCGAGCATTGCAAGAAGGTAGGTAATGATGAAGATCATTGTTGGACCTTACATCCTGAAATGAAGCCAAAGAAGTATGCCAATCAAGGAAGGAATAATACCACAACTGAGACAGTTCAAGTGGATCTTGGATCAGATTCCGGTGATGAGACACAGGTTGTAGCTATGGGAATCCGAGGTATAAATTCTATTGCAAGTTCTAGCTCTTCTAGATCAGTTGATGTAAATGATGAGTGTAAAAGGAATGAACTTTTCCACATAAGGGTTATAACACATAATGTTAAAGTTGATACTCTTGTAGACAGTGGATCGCAAGACAATCTAATCAGTGAAGATGTTGTGAATAACTTGGGATTTGAAACTAAGTCACATCCTAAACCATATCCATTGGGATGGATATGCGGTGATAACAATTTACAAGTAACCAAGCAATGTAAAATCAAGTTTGCAATCACTTCTACTTATGTTGATGAAGTAGAGCTTGATATAGTGCCAATGGACATATGTGGAATTGTATTGGGAAGCCCATACCTTTATGATAGGAAATCCATATTCTACAGGGAGGATAATAAATATTGCTTCAAGAAAGATGGGAAAGAGTACATTGTTCGTGCTCATCGCATGAAAACTAACAAGTCTTTTGCAGCTACAGGGAAGTTAAAAAGAATGGTAAATGCAAGCAAAAGTTTAACACTTATGTCTATAACAAAACATGAAGTTAGTGATGCTAAACATGAGATGATTTCATATGTTTCAAATAGTCATGAAGTGTCACCGAAGGTACAACATAAAGTTCATCTGCATAATTTGATTATTGTTCCTGTTCAAAAGGGGAAGCATGTTTTGTCATTTTCATTTGCATACTCAATATTGTTGATTAGTTTGTTGTTGTTCATTGGTGTATGGCTGCAAAGTGCGACAATCAATGTAGATGATTGTGTGATAAATGAAATGATTACTTTGATAAACAATGTTATCTCAGTTTTCATGTTTGTTGTGATTAGTCAGGTGGTCATTATCCCAACAGAGAGGATGGATGATACAGGACAAAGTGGGGAGGCAGTACCCTCACTTATTACCTGAGTAAAAGTAGACTTTTGGTGGTCTAAAAGCTTCCAAAGTGGGGAGGAATGATCTAGGAGGCTCCCAAGGCTCAGAAAATGCTCAAAAATCAAAGTTCTCATAATTGGATTAAACCAATTCCATTGCGACCGGCTCATTACCCTGATTCCGACAGTATATTTACTTTCTCAAATAGACGTTGTATGCGAGAGTTATTGTACTCTGACCGTTTTCTCAAATAGCTAAAAAGTCAAAGGACTAGAAAAAAGTCAATGCTGACATCAGCATGACATCACCAACAACACCTCATGATGCAGACTTGGACTAATGGCAGTGTGACAAGTGGCAACAGTTGACTGGGAAAATGTGGATGGAAGATCCACTCAGAGGTTGACATGTGGTACTTTGCTGGCAAATGAAGAAGTGCCACGTGGCCCAGACATGGGCAGCCACGTGGCACCCAGTCAGGGTCGAATGGAAAGTGTTAAAAATGTTTGGGGGTCCATGGGTTTTGAACCCAAGACCACCCACCAAGCCAATCACCTTAAGGAGAACACTAACGCCAATGTGCCTCACATGTCTCTTGTTAAATAATATGTATTTAAATTTATTTAAATTGTAGTATATTACTATGTGGGCGGAAGGGGGCTGGGGCTAAGCCCCAACCCATGGTTTTATGGTGCTATGTGACCCTGTTTGGGGGCGCACACCCGTCCATTGGGGGCTTAGCCCATATATTTCTAGAAAGTGGTTTTTAAACCATATAGTAATGATTTTTTGGGATTTTTGACTAATATTTAGTCCAGAAAATGGATTTTTGAGGATTTTGAGGCCATTTGAAGGGGGATTTGATCCCAAAAAGAGGCCAGATCTTGAGGAAAGATGGGATTCCTCATATGGGCCTCAATATATATATAAACCTGGCTTTTTGAAGCTTGTAGGAGAATTTTTGATGTAGGGTTTTGAAGGAGCAGTTTGTAAATTTTGGCTTTTTCTCATATTTTGAGAGGTGTTTTTCTCATGTTGTTGAGAGGATTTTGGTGGTCCATGCATGAATCTGAGCAAGGAGGTATTGCATAGAATACATGAAGCATATAATGTAACAACAAAGAGCATTGTAAGAGAACTTTGAGCATTTTAAAGAGCAATAAAGAGGTTCTCCACTTGGAAGCGAGCCCGAAGACGTAGCCAACGATTGGTGAACTTCGTTATCAACCTCTTGTCTCTATTTCTCTTTCTGTTTTGCTGTTCTATTCTCTTCATTTGTAGCATGGATATTGATGGATGATCTCTTAATTCATTATTAAGCATCAAGTAAAAGTCACATTTGATATTCCACAACCAGATAATAAGCTTTATGTATTTCACATTCTTTACGATCCGATGCCTAAAATACATTAAACTAACTTGCGATTTATCAGTAATACCTTCATTTTTGGATCAGCATGAGACCAGTGTTGGAACCAAGTCCTCCATAATTCTACCTTTGGATACTCTCCCATTTCAATCTTCCAACTCTCTCGAACTAAACTTTGTCGAACACTTATATTAACTCCACCTGTTGATCTAAAAATTGAAGAAGACTTGAAAAACTTGAAATTATTTGCAATGTAACTGTTATGTGTTTAAAGCAAATGGATCAGTTTGCAACACATAGATTAAAGGATTACTTATGAAAAATACACATAGACAGCAGCATAATCATTGAACATAAGCACATAAACACAACAATTTGATAAAGGAGTTCACCCCTCTCTTAGGCTACATCTCCTGGTCCAGCTTCTAATGGATCATTATTATTAATTGCTCAAAGTGATCAAAAACATGTCTTACAATGCTCAAAATGACAAACCGACTGCTCCAATGGCTTCAAAGCGTCCCAAAACCCCTGTCTGGGCTCTTTTGGCACCTCAATCGGTCGAAAAATGAAGAAGTTAGGCCTCCTGGAAGTCTCCCTCTTCAAGCTTACTGTCTCTGCATCTACAAAATCCACCCTTTTCCTTTGAACCTGGCTCACACGCAATTTAAAGCGTGAAAACCCAGCACCGGGCGCAACCACGCCAACGATGCAAATCGTAGGACGGTTAAGGGCGTGCCAGCCCCTAACCACCTAGGCACCTGGGCGTATGGGTCATAGAACCGCGTGCTAAAATAAATGGGGCTTCGTCCATATAACCGTTGGAACCATATTACAACTATTGGAACCATATTACAACCATTGAAACCATATTACAAAATGCACGTGCACCAATGCATATACCCATGGTCACATATATATGAAAAGCGCGCGACCAAGGGCTGGGCTAGGCCCGGCCCGGTCGTGGCCCAACTATACCAACAAGTGACTTTAAATTTAATCCAAAACATATATATATCAAGGTATGAGCGGTATCCCGATTGGTTATCAGAGTTTGTGTAAGTGTTTGTGCGGTGGGGAGGTCCGGGGGTCGAACCCCACGGACTCCATTACATTTTACAAACATACAACCAACCAATTTCCGGGGTGCCACGTGGCAGCCCATGATTGGGCCACGTGGCACCCAACCATTGACCGGAAAACTGCCACGTGTCGACATCTGATTCAACAACTGTCAACCAACAAATGCTTGCCACGTCACTTCTGTACGGTCCTGCCACGTCATACTCTACGGACTTGTACAGTCAACATCATTTTTTTACCTGTTTGACTTTACGAACAGATCACTATATCTCTCGTTCTCGACATCCATTTGAGACGAAATGAGTTGCGTTGGGTTCGCAACAATGAGGCCTACATTCTTGTCCAGTTTGAAGCGATTCCGAGCACTTTGAATTTTTGAGCAAAATTTGATCCCCTGATCACACCTCCCCATTGGGAAGATTTTGGACCTCCAAAAGACTATTTTCAGTCTATGCGAAGATGAGGGTAAATTTCCCTCACCCTTCCAACCTCAATCCACTTGGACTTGCTTGGATTCGTCCCTTTAAGACCAACTCGAAGATACTCCACATTTCCTCGTTTTGAAGTTCGCATCCTCCTGTCAAGGATGGTGTCTTCCTGCAGTTTTGTTAGATACGCTGGAGAAAAATCATCTATAGAAGGAATCTGAACATGTTCTCCTTGATCATCAATCAATGGAGGCTCATACAACTTCAAATTCTCAACATTAACGACTGCATACATCTGCATATAAGGAGGCAAATCTAAACGAAAAGCATTATTACCAATCTTGTCGATAATCTTGAAAGGACCATATCGAATCAGTTTCAACTTTTTACCTTCTCCTTTAAGCCTCTCCTTACTGATGTAAAGAAAATCTTCATCTCCAACTTGGAAACTGTGATCAACACGATGCTTGTCATGTCTCATCTTGTACTTAGCCTGACTCTTTTCCAACTGCTCTTGCACCACCTGATGTATCGACTGAATTTGTTCAATGAACTTCTCTGCCCTATCAATGTCATATTGACCATCAACAACAATATCTTTCCCAAAGATAAAATCTAAAGGCGACTTGGGAAAATAGACAAAACATGCTTCAAATGGCGATGTTTGCATCGAAGAGTGCTTAGCTCGGTTATACGCATGCTGAATGTAGTGTAAATGTTCATCCCAAAGTTTAGGATGCTTGCTGCAATAAGCAAGAAGAAGATGTACCACTGTACGATTTACCACCTCTGTCTGGCCATCTGTCTACGGATGAAAATTTGTGCTCTTTTTAAGTTTAGTGTCCATGAGTGCCCATAAACTTGACCAAAAACTTCCAACAAATCGAGAATCCCGATCAGAAATAATGGACTTAGGAAAACCAAAATGCACCCAAACATTTTGAAAGAATAACTGTGTCGTTTGTTCTGT